>PVJI01004798.1:0-104131 GCA_004026765.1 Micronycteris hirsuta | reverse complement strand
GCCAGAGCCAGGAACTGCGCCTGCTTGCTGTCGTCCTGTGCAGAATGAAAACCAGACTTAACATTCAGAATTTTAAAGTAAAACTTCTTAGAAGGCATGAAACTGTTCGTTATTCAGTATCATTTAAGTGTAAATATTATGTGAAACTCCAGGAATATACCATCTGAGTTATAGGTTGAAAGATAATTTCAAAAAAAAATGTGAAAATTTTGTTGAATATGTCACAAAATCTTATTCTTTGTGCTTTTCACTATTATTACCCATTACTTCCAAAAGAGCATGCACATTAAAAATTAGGCAGATGGCACAAGGTTGAAAAGAGTAATTTAGCATCTCAATTACACAAGCAGTTTCCAATGCTCTAAAATATTAATAGAGTAAAATGGTACTCGGAGCCCATACAATTCTGAGCTGTTACTATCTGCGCAGGAGGCTGAACACACGTGGGGGACACAGTGCTGGGGAGCGTCTGCCAGATCTCATGCGAGCTCAGCAGGAGCCAGAAGGGGCACAGGGCACCTTCGCAAAGAATGGAGGCCTTCTCCGCCTGTGCAAACATGTAAAAAGAAGTCACAACCCCAGTAGCCTGCTCTGGAAAAATAACCAGGGAAACAATGCCAGCACCTGAGGCTGTGACTGCAGAAGCTCAGGAACCTGTGGAGCCCGCCCAGAGGAAACCCGCAAAGCACCACCAGGCCCGAAGGAGACTGGCCTCCCTAGCATAGAGATCATGGTTTTACACACAGCCTGCAGTCTAATGGACAAGAAGGTAACTTTATCTGGGAGCTGCCTGTTACCTCGAAAGATGGATCCAACAAGCCTAGATAACCCTCTAATAGGGAAAGTCCGTCCAGCAGGCAGGTTTATATGATCTCTAAGTCCACTTCCGAACTGGACCATATCTACAGAGTCACATGTAAATGGTTATCCAGTTTTTCTCTAAGCAAGACAAAAGTGATACTTCAAACCAAAACTGCATTGCTGTGCCCCACAGATGAAAAACAAACATGCACTGAAGTCTAGTCACTGTCAATGGGCGCTTCACATTTATTACTTCATTTACGTGCAATGTAAACAAAACCCAAAGTGTACGTGAATGTGAGGGGTCAGTCAAAGAACCTGTGTGCATGACCCATGGACACAGGCAAGAGCGTGGGGACAGCCAGAGGGAAGGGGGGCTGGGTGGAGGTGGGCAAAGGGGGAAAACAAGGACAACTACAATACTGTCAACAATAAAAATAAAATATGTGCTTTTGTCAGAATAGAGTGTAAACAAAAAGTATTTACTGATTTAATACCACAAAACAAAATTAGTACAGCTAATGGAGAAAATGACCAAAATAGATCAATTTGTTCTAAAGTAGGAATTTAGTATTTTGTACTCTACGGGTGACAGCTTCTCTAGAGACAGTTTCTTATGAAGTGTTTAAACTGCGTGCTCCTTGCATTGCAATGCTAATGGAATAAATACACAGAAAAGGGGAAAAATCAAAGCTTAAATGGTTACTACAAAGGATATGAGCACAATCAGACCAACAGAAGATGCTGACGAAGAATAAATGCAAATGCAGCCCAAGCTGTGGTGGACCATAAGGACCGCACAACACTTCTATCTCACCTTCGGAAACGCAGTGCCAGGCAATTCATTAAAAGGCATTTAACAAGTAAATGTGGCAGGAAGGAATGTCAAGGCCAAGTTGCAGAGCTGCAAACAACAGCTACTGCCGTCCTGGCCAACCTAAACCCCCCTCCCGCAGGCACATAAGTAGCCACCTTTTCTTTTCAAATCCAGATTTGCAAACTAACTGCACCACTTATTCCCAGTCGTCTTTGAAAAAGAATAACAATTTACTTAGAGGTTGAACATCTGGAGAACTACTGAAGTTTTACACAGATTAACTGACTTTCGTAGGTATTTTACTGTTATGAAGACATGAACTTTATTCTGTTCTTCCCATCTGCTTCAGACATGGGGCTATCCACACTCAGCACTGCGTCAGTTACATAATTAACTCTGAAATCCTTTCAAAGTTGTAATGCTTCAACCACGATGTTGGAAAACTTTCAATTCAATTTCTAAGGATTAAAATTACTTCAGTTTATATAATTTTGGATATAGGCAACTTAGGATAATAAATTTCCTTTCATTTTTAGCTTACTGGGGAACACTAAAAACAAAGTTTTCTTTTTTTAAGCTGTACTTTTTTTTACCATATAGATTGTCACACAACTCTTTTACTTAGATTTAAACAGGTCATATGACTAAACTAGCCATATCTTCACCACAGAAAACAAATGAGAACAAGAAAGGAATTTATTCTTGGACACCACATCAAATTTTCCTCCTGCCGCTACAGCTGGCACTTTCTCTCAGGGTTAACAACACTCAGAAATCCTTGAAAAACATGAAAATCCTTCATCTCTGATTGAGAGAGAGAGAGCGAGCGTGTGTGCGTGCGTGTGTGTGTGTGTGTGTGTGTGGTCTTACTAAGAAATTTACATACTTACAAAGCAAAACAACTGATGAAGAAACGGTTTTCCGGCCCCAAGGTTATGTTCTATCACTTAGCTATCTGTTCTATACCCACATATACACTGGGTGTGTGTGTGTGTGTGTGTGTGTGTATTACATATACTTTTCCTTGAAAACCTATTTTTATCTAATTTGTTTTTTAAATGAAGGCAACTAAAAATGACTACTGATTCAAAAAACTTTGTAAGTCGAAATCTTCGCGTAATATCTACAATTAACTCTAAAACATATCATTCAAAACATTTTCAAATTTCAGAGATATTGAAAAGTGATAAAAAGTATGTCTTGGAACCTAAGAAATACAGTGATGGAAAAGGAGAAAGTTCTGGAAAGATCGACCTTGGGATTGTGTGTGACCCCCAGCAATCTCTCCGCCCTCCCCGGGAGCCAAGGAGGACAGACGGAAGTGTCTGATGCACATGTCAGCTTGGGGAGTACAGCGTGTGGCCCCGAGGGCTCTGCCAGTGAACCCCAGACCACAAGACACGCTGCCTCCGGGAAGAGAGCGAAGCGCCACTGCTTACTGCCCCCCACATTACAGAACGCCCACAACTTTAGCAAAATTACCATGATCTACTGCAACAAACCGATGCAGAGTTCACTAGCAATTTAAACACAATGTCACGCCTGTTGGGTCTGATGGTTCCTCTTGGAAATAAAGATATGCCCCATGTTTTACTCATGCCTCAGTTTAAAAAACATTCTTTCCACAAATTCTTTTTTTCAGGAGGAATAATTTCCATTTCTAAATGGTTACATTGTTAGTAAGTGATTTTTTCCCAAGTCTAGATTACAGATCAGATTATGGGGAGATTCTTGCATCAAAATTTTTATACTATCATGTGTTTTATTTCCTATTTTTAAAAAATTCCTTTATCATTTATTAATTACAAAGCAATATGAGTTTACTATAGAAACCCTGAAAATACAAAAAAGTGTAAAAGGATTAAGCACAAATTAAAAACTGTTAACCTAGAGGCAATCATTGGTTATGCTGGTATTTTTTTAAATTAAGATGTGTGTGCACACACACGCAGCACACAGATGTAATACGTGTGAAATAAAAGCGCTGTAGCACACTGCCGCTCTCCCTTAAATGTACCAGGGGTGTTTTCCATGTCACTAAACCCCCTTCTCACGGCTGCATGGCTCCCTGCTGAATGGACATACTAAATTTGTTGGACTGAAACTCTCTTGTTGTGTACATGTAACGCTGCCACATTTCCTGTAGGAACCTCGCTGCGCACGGGAGGTGGAAAGCTCCTTCTGAGCACAACCACAGGGTCGGGCACAGGGCACCCCCGTCTGCTGAGACTGTGAACACACCCCGGGTGAGAGCTCTTCAAAAAGGCCGTCCAGCCGCGAGTCCTAGCAGCGCTGCGTGGCGGAGCCCACTGCCACGGGCCCTGGCACTGCCGGTACGAGTCATTTCACATTTTCATGTATCAGTAGTAAAATGATCTAACTTTTGTGTTAATTTGCATTCTTTTCATTACTGATAATACAGAATTTTTATCACATTACCTTCTCTCTCATATTTTATGTCCACTGCCTATTTTTGTGTCGGTATGTTTACAATTTTCCTAGTGACTCATAAGAACGGCTACATATTAAAACGATGATTTTTCTACTGTATATTCTACCGTGTAGTATGACGCTGTATGACTTAAATATAGTCATGGAGTGACTAAAGTATGGAGTACTCCATCCAATTAATCCCATATAAATTTAAAACATAAACTTTCTTGTTTCATAAATCATTAACTGAAATAATGCTGTATACCTGAAACTAACAAAACAATACTGAATGAAAACTGCAATTGAAAATAATTTTAATAAAAATAAATAAAAAGAGAAACAGAGTTCCAAGTGGCTGACCAACAATGATGACATCAAGGAGCATTGTGCGAGCTGCGTCTGCTCTGCAGCGCCACCCACGCCCCGCCCAGCGTGCGCAGGGGCAGCCTCACACGCCCTCGCCCTGACCCCGTGTCCGTGGCCCGAGTGTTCTGTGACACCGTCTCCTCAGGCTGTCTTTCCCTTCCGCCTTACCAAGCCCCCTTCCTAGATTTCCCACAGGTGCCTATATTTTTTAAATGCAGATCCTTCTTTCAAAAGCAACTGCATCCCCTAAAAAGTGATCGCCAGCAATACCATAACGAATCAATCCCTTTTACCTATAATACAAGGGATAATGATGATAACAAACTATTCAGTACCCACATATGCAGCAAGGAATACTAAAAGAGAGGAGTAGGTGATTCAGGATAAAATGAATTATAATTTTGCTTAGTATATATACAACTTATTTCAAAATTTCACACAATTTAAACAATAACATGTCAATAAGGTTTCAGAGAAAGCTGGGGCTCGACCGTTTAATAAGCAGAATTACATTATAAATCCCACAGTTCCCGACTCCGGGATCTTTAGTTTTACTGTCCAGCTTTCTTATGAAATTTAAAGTATTTTACACAAACTACAGCAGAAGGTCCTTCCTGGGAAGTTAAGCAGGCACAACCTACCACGTCCCGGAAGACAACGGCACGGAGGCGATTGATATCAACGTCCTGAAGCAGTCGGTCAGGGTCCTTGATAGGAGAAAGGTTACCTGGAACATTTTCTAAAGGAGTCTGAAAAATAGAGAATTGTAAAAAAAATACAAATAGCATAATGCATAAACATATAGTGCTGCAATTTCTAATGTTCCTAATACAGGCATTTAATTGCCCACTTTCTTTGTGCCCTCACCCCCAGGGCACAGCTAAGGACACCGCTCTACTGTAAGACGCTCTCCCGGCTCTCCTGCGTGCCTGCCATCACACCTGCATAACGAGGTTATTGTCTCACGTTGTTATATGAGATCTGATGTGCCAGTGTTTCATGAGCTACAAAAAGTTAGACAAGGTAAACTTAAAAAATTTCAAACAGAGCCTTAATATTAAAGCCGAAAGACAATAAAGATCCTTACCATCAAAAATCTTTCTATAGTAGAAGATACAAAACTGTGGCCAATTTTATGTGCTGTGTCACATAGCAAACTAGGAACAGAGTCAAGCTCCCTGAAACTCAGTCTAGTGCTCTTTCACGTACAGCACATGGAAGGAACTGTGTGGACACAGTGTGTTCAGAATTGCATGAATCAAATTAGATCAGTATGTGTGACGTGCGAAACATAATTCCTGCTAAGAGAACGACTCGCTGTTACTCTAATTAAAAATAAGTAGGTCTCCTCCTAATTCTCTCCAGACCCAACAATGGCCTCTTATTCCTCAAGAAGGGGCTCAGTTGCGCTGCATCACCGGGCAACAGAAACAGCGGGTGTTTGAAGGCTGGCAGTTACTTGGTTTCCATTACAATTCCAAACACCTCAGTGCAATTATTTAAAGAGGCTAGCAATACTTATCCCAGGATAATTAAAGAAAATGACACATTGACAGTATAAATGAGAAGTACAAACTTTAATATCATAAACAAAAAAATTATATTTCTGCCATTTTATCATTAAAATTATACCATTATATAAAGGGTTTCTATATTCATAATCTTGTAAAGATTTTTTAAATAAAAAATGCCTGTACCATCCCTCCTTATCTGTGTGTGTTAAGAACTCTATGAAGTAGAAATTATTAGTATCTCCACTTAAAAACCAAAACCTGAAGTCTCGGAGATGCTGAGTCATCCTGGTAACGCAGCCGAGAAGTGGAGAAGCCAGCCTGGGCCCGGGGCACCTGACTTGCGAGCCCTCAGTCTTTACTCAGGCAACACCAGAAGCTTCGTGTCCACGATGTAACCAAGGTAAACTGTGTTCCACACAGACAACACCACTCACCTTGGCCGCAGTGGCAGCTGTGCTCCCCTGGGGAGCATCCACAGGCTTGCTGCCCCCATGGGCGGACTTGCCCCCGCGGTCCCGCTGTCTCTGCCGACACTCCAAACAGTTCCTCACAGCGACACAGCAAACTGCCCAAAACCACAAGCTTATTATTCATGCGAATTGCTGGCTCCGACATGTTCAAAAAGTTGCTAGGTTCTTTTTGTCTTTCTTTCCCCTTCCTCCATCCCATTATTTTAAAAATCAACTAGATCAACATATATTTTGATAATGATGTAATAGAGTAATGGCAAGTACATATAAAACGTGTAGTTAAAAATTAAAACAAAATACCCCTTTTGTTTTAATGAGCTAAAGAGACAGAGTATTGACAGGGCCTTTGAAGCTCCCAACACACTCTTCCATAGTCTATCCCCGCATCATTCAAAATTCTGAATTTCATGAATCAAGGAAAATTTTAAAACATATCAGATTTGATAAATTCTTTGGGGCAGTAAGACTTCTCCCTACAAGCTGACTACCACGGCAACAGTCGCAAATCCCAACAGCCACCTTTCTCCACAGCGAGAGGGTCTGTGCCTTCGTCAGTCAGAACGAGTTCTTTACTTTAAAAAGCTGAGAAGCACGGCAGTAAACAGCGCCGATCCCGGAATCAGGCCACCTGGGTCTGAGCCTGGGCCTGCCGGTTCTGACCTGCGGGGTTCTGGGCAGCTGCTTCAACCACCTGGGCCTTAGCTCCCCCGTGTGTAAGATGAGTACGAGCATACTTCCGTAGAGGGCCCTGGTGAGGGTTCACTGAAGTAACGTACGTAAAGTGCTTTGAACAGTAAACAGTACATATTAACATATAGTTGCTTACTTTATTATTATTCTTTTGTAAAACATTCCTATGGATAAAAAAAATCTGCTAGGAATTATTAGGATAAAAATCAAAGTGACAGCCAAGGCTTGGAATATATTCAGAAATAAAAACACAAAATAACCAAACACTGGCTTGAAGATCCTGCGGCATTTAAAAGTACCCCCTTCCTCACCAAGTTCAGTCTACCAGCATGGCCGAGCACCGGCGGCAACGCCTGCAGCGCCCTGTCACCTCCTCCCCCGGGAGAGGCTGCTGAGTGTGCTCAGGCCCACTCTGCGACTGTGACAGGTGTGAAATGATGCCTCTTGGTCTGTGCGCCTTTTAAAAATGCAAACCAAAAAAGTAGGTTTCATTCAATCATACTTTTTAAAATGCTTCTAATTGGCAAATAAAATTGTATAGATTGAGTGTACAACATGACACTTGACATACAAGTGCACTGAGAAATGACATCACGATGATGTTAATGAACATGTTCATTCCTAAACCAGTTCTTCTTCCTCACTTAGGTCAGAAACCCCTCCCCTAAAATCGCATGTATAGATTTTTACACGGAGGTTTAAATTACAGGGGAAAGTGCACACATCAGGAATCCCCTCCCCGTGTAATGCTCTGCTCGGGCTCTAAGGCAAGCATGTCGACAGTGGCTTTCTGGTTCTTTTTAAAATCTACATGGTGTAACGAAACGTCCCCTTTAAGAAAGGTAGGAGACATAAAGATGTTCCTGCCTAGAGCGGGTCTAAGTTTACTGAGAGTTGTCAGGGCTAAGTTTTCTTTTCTTTTCTTTTTAAATTAGTCACAGCTCAGTACTCGTCAGCTTCAGAACTCGTCAAACCCTGTACTTGTCACATTCTGACGAGAACAAAAAGGTTTCAGCACTCGGCACTTGCTCAGGGGACTCGCACACTTGCTTCACTGTTCAGTACTCGTCGGTTTCGGCACCCGTCATGGGTTCCAGAACAAATTAACGATAAGCTCCAAGGTGACACCGTATTTGCAAGTAGCCATCAGGAGTCCTGTTTCACTTTTCGTTCCCCAAACATCTATAGACTTTCAAATAACTTTTATTTTTTGATTGTAGGTGACGCAAAGGACCCCGTCAGCGCCAAGCACCCTCACCACACAGACAGAAAGTGGCCGCACAGGCGCAGTGCTGCTGCTCAGAGGACACTGGCCGCTCGGAGCAGCACAGCGAGGCCGGCCCGTCCAGTCGCCTGCCAGCGCTCTGCGCGCAGAACCAGTGCTCGGGGCTCGGACACATGTCGGGGGCCCAGGACAGCTGCCGTCTGTACTAGCTCACCCCAAAGCAGTTAACCAATGATTTACATCACGGTCACTTCAATAAAAAATGTTACAGTCATACTGATTTTTAAACAATTCAAAATGCATTTAATTCTATTTCAAACTAGAATCCATTTGAGATGGCCAGTTCTGTAAATGTCTGGTGTGAAGACGATGTGCTTTTCTGAGAGTCACTAGAACCCCCTCTCCGTCACAGGGTGCTCACGGGCACCCCGGGGGGCAGCTGCAAAGTGGGCCGCAGGAGCTCCCGCGGGGGCAGACTCACCGAGCCGCAGGCACTGCCGCATCAGGCCTCCGGAAGACATGTTCTTTTCGGCCTCGATCTCGCTGAAGTTCAGAGAGCTGGCGAAGACCAACACGTCCACCATGGCCATCAGCCGGCTGAGGAAGGTCACTGCCGTCTCCGCGGACATGCCTTGTGTTACTTCTATGTTCTCCAACTCAGTCTTTAAAGAGAAGGTTGAAGGCTCGCTCACATTGGGAAATGCAATACACACATGCATATAACACAGATGAAGAGCAGTTCAGTGCAATTAGTACACTTCACAAACAAATTAAAAAGTATCACCCAATTTAATATTATTGTCATAGCTGGGCACCAAACTGAATTAGTCTACCTATGAATTATCTTTGAATAAAGGAAAAATCTATTTTTACAATCAATGTTAGATTTCAACACATTACTTGTAAAAACTACATTCCAAACTGAAGATCATTTTGCAGATACTTAGAAATAACAGCACATATTTATACTAGTTTTATGTGTTTTACTAGTTAAGAAATATAAAATTCATACTTCTTGCTTAAAATCCTCACCCTTGTTTATAAAAAAATATGTGGTAATTTTTCTTTTCCATAAATGTATGATGAGTAACAGGGAAGATAACATGGCACCTTTCACTGGCATCGAAATGAAACAAATGTCAAATAACAGTTCTTTGTCCTTTTCAGAATAAACTAAAACCTCTAGGTATCTCGAAAGTACCATAAAAACCTAAGATAAAAATAATGAGAAGGAGTATTATTCTCCTACAGCTATAAACACTAGCAAAAATTAGAATCAGCAGAAGTCCAGCTTGGTGTAGCTGCACTTTCACTAAAACATTGTAATAACACAATGTCCTGCTTTCTAGGGAAAAGTTACAAAGTGTTCTATCAATCTTAAGATGCAAAATTGAATGTTACAAGCAATAGCAACATTTCTTATTTTATTTTTCATTGTTGATTACAGAACATTTTCATTATTCTGGTTCACAATGACTAGGCTTCATCTTTTCAATGTGTCAAAGAGCAGAGTAATGAAAGGAATCCTTTAAAAATAAAAAAACTGCTTGCTGCAGTTTCAACTTTCTAAAAAAAGGCCTGCTAGCCACACTGATTAACGTCAGTTCTTCCAACGATAAGTTAAACTACAAGGCAATCATATGTGCTGGGGCTCGGCTTCAGTTTTACGAGCCGTTCTGACACTGCGTGTGCCTCTCACGTGAACATGCCAACGTCAGCACAGAGCAAGGCTGCCCTGCGAGGCAACGTCAGCGCTTCCCACGCGCGGGACGGGCACCGGGAGGGAGTGGCGGCTGCTGCGGGCACCAGGCGACTGCATTCTGCATGGAGAATGGGCACCCTGTCTTCCTTCCATTTAACATCAAATTGGTGACAAATTCTTTCTAAAACGAGCTTGAAATATTCAAAACTTTGTTTTCAATGTTGGTTTACATTATGCCAATGCAGTATCTATGGCCTAAAGAAATGATTAATTCATTACTAACATTTCAAAATGCAGATTCCTTATTTCCTAGCACTTCATTGAGATACACTATCATTTCATAGCATGAATTAAAATCTATGACCACAACATAACAGATTGTAATGAAAAGCAAAGAAATTAATTTTATATAAAACCGTTTTAAATCACAGTTATCAATGTAAGTTTTAATAATAGAATGGAAGATCTGGTCATTGCCTAGACCTACTAGATATTCTGAGTAATTTTTGAAGAATTTAGAATATTAGGATATCCACAGATATGTTCTGAAATAAATTCTTCGTCATTCTGAATTCCTGAAATTATTAAAACTCTCACTTTGCTAATAGTCTTTGCATCTTGGGATCTACAAGACTTAACCTTCAAGATATGTTTTAATATTTAAATGAGTGAATTATATACAGAATTATAAACAGAATTATTAGCTGTCTATGTAATTTGTCAAACTGTTATTGTTGACTAAACAAAAAATATTTTAAAATAAAAAGTATTATTAACACAAACCATAACCTAAAAGAGATCTTACTACATTATATATAAAAGTAATATATAATTTTGATGGAATGTTATATAAACATAACAGGCTTAAAAATAAAGAGCATTCACATATCATTATTCCCAATCTTAAAATAACATATTTCATCCAATTTTCTTTCCTTAGAACCAGCTAACATCTGATTGTACATATGACTGAAATATTGCTGTTTTCATTACATTACAATATTTACTCTAAAGATTATTATAGATAATAAAATAGTAGTTCATCAATGAACTAAAAGCAATAATCGTTTAAATGAATCTTTTAAATATAACTAAGACATGCCTAAGGTTAAAGATGGTATGGAAACACAAAATATAACCAAGTCAAAAATTTCATAAGTAAAAATAAAGTTTAAAAATAAAACCCTGAAAATTAATGAAGTAATACTAACCTTAGAACCCTGGACATGCATTAGACAAAACAGACAACAGACCAAAAAAGTAGAAGAAAAGAAAATTATTAAAATTAAATAAAAATGCAATGTAAAATTGAAACACAAAATAATATACTTAAAATTATATTTGATTATTTTACTAAAAGCAAAAATTCTCAGAAGAGGTACTCATTTTATATATTACAATGGTTAAGATTAAATATCAAATTTTTAGATTTCCATTGTCTTCATTAGAATAAACCCTGCCCAAATAACACGCACGTAAATATAGTTCATGTATTAGAAATTATGCATATTCTATTTTGTAAAATAAGTGTCTTTTCCTAGCAGATGACTAAGGAAACATTTAATAAACAACTAATATAATGTTTCTGTAAAAGTCCTAACTCTGTACTGGTTTAGGCAGAAATGACTTAGGAAAATAAACTATACCAAACTTCTAGAATTTTCTTTAAGGAATCATGTTTTATTTTGGAGCCCATTCTGTAGATGAAAACTCCCAGGAGTTAGTTAAAGAGTAAAATATTTGAGTGATTTAACCTAAAGTTCACATTCCCTTGCTAGGAAATAATCTACTGATATACTGACTGAAGTCTGCGTGTAAACTTGCCTAATCACATGGAAATTTTACTCAGTTTCAGAATCTTATAAGAATTACATTCAACATATTCAAAAATTTGGATAGAGTAAGGTTCACAATAAAATCATCAACTGCCCATATTCTCTGGTTTTTGAAACCAGTATGCATGAGCACCAGCTTCAAAATACACAATGTACATGATGCAGTGTAAAGAAAACCATACAAAATCTTCCTGAGAATGCAAAAGTACAATCAGTGTTATGAGATATAACAAAGAAATTAATATTTTCAAGCCTATTAACTAAGTATGTAGTAAGAAAACACAAAATGAAGACTTTTTCCTCACTTTTTAATAGAAAAAGTTGTTCTTTCTTATGACGCTGAAACTATTAGGAAAGCCAGAAATATCAGTCACTATTATTTTTCTATCACAGAGAAAATGAAACCACCAATAACAATGAATTAAATTCCGAACACTCTGTCCTAGACGGCTGACCAACACGGCCGACCTGAAACCACACAGCGATCTGCAACTCACAGCTGACCCCTGTTCCTCGCTCCAGTCTGCATTTGTCCTCAGATTCCCTGCTCTCACCTGTGGCGACGTGTGCAATGGCGCAAGGACGAGAGGACTCAACTGGCTTCTCATTCGAAGACTAACTCCCAAACGTCCACAGCAACAACAAAAATAATGTTCCTTCCGCAAAACAAAGACCGGTCGAATACATACTAAGAGTCTAAATTTTCTTCCCCCTGGATACTAAAGTTAAAACCACTGGTCTAAAAAAAAAAAAAAAAAAAAAAAACCACTGGTCTCACTTAGAGACTGGACACTACTTCTGTAATTTATTTTCTGTGCCTCATATGATTTTAAATAACACAGGAAAAACTGAAACTCCAATCAAGTCCCATTCTTCCAGCAATGTGAAGCTCAAGGTGTTCACTGCAATATAAACGTTCTCTACCTATACTCGTTTCTCCTCAGGTTTTCAGCAAGACACTTCCTCACAAGTACGATGGGTCTGGTCAGCACAGGGTTCATGCAGCGGCTGCAGCAGCAGCACACACACGTTACCCTCAGGTGAGTCACTGTTCCCAGATGGCCCCGGGTGGGAGACAGACTGACACCATGCAACCCGGGAAGAGCAGGCAAAAAGATTACACCATTTCAGTCTTTGCCATCAAAACCCATGAAAACTACATTTACCTCAAATATCTTATTTCAAACGTCAGAGTTCTGTGCAGACAGGAGTATTTTATAATGGGAAGGTTACCGTATTATGATGCAATTCTGAATGCATCGCTCCCAAAGGGACTAAGGGAAAGAACAGTCGTGAAAGCCTTGTCCATCTGAGGACCTCGCCACCTGTAAACCGAAATGTGTCTGCCCAGACGCCCTGTGGGATCGCATGGTTAACTCCTTCTAACTGATGAGGAAGTTGAGACTGAGGTCCCGTGTCCAGTAACTGACAGAACCCCAGCTAAAATGTAAGATTTATTTTATGCTAAAGACCATATACCATACAGTGAATCATAACTTCACGAAGGCTGTGTCCGAATTTCCCTGGTAAGAGGAAGCAAGTTTGCTCTCAATGATAAGTAAATTATCTGAGACCCACACTTACACTGAGAAACGGGTGAGACATGTTCCTGTGTTGAGCTTTGATTCGTGCTTTTTACATGGGTAACTACACAGAATACTTAGCATTCTGCTTACTCTCTAAAAATTAAATGCAATTCAACATTAGACATGTCAATGCTAAACAAACAGTATGACCAAGTGTGAAACATTATACATATCCTAGTAAACATAATGACCTCAATATCCAGTAAAATTGTTTTTTTAAAAAATAAATTTTAATAAATGTTCGCTAACTCAAAGTCAAGTTCTTATTTTATAGAAGAACATGAATTTATCTTAAGTTCTAACTACGGAATTTACAATGGCCAGTAATAAGTAGTAAAGTTTTTACACTAAGACATTATACTATGACATTTGTATTTGAAGATTACAGCAACCTATGACCCACAAGTCAAATCTGCCCCACTGACTGTTTTTACAAATAAAGTTTTATTGAAACACACATACACCTATTCCTTTGAGGCTGCTTTTGCACAACAATAGCAGAGTTGAGCTGATGGGACAGAGACAAGAGAGCCCACAAAACTGAAAACATTTGCTATCTGATCTATCCAGGAAAAGTTTGCCAACCACTGCCACGTCACTATTTCTCCTGATTTTTCATTAAATGCCCATCTGCATATAATGCATGACTATTCTGAAAAACTGCACAAACCTGAACAAAATGAACAGATCACTCAAAGCATTAGTTTCCAATGTCTCTCATCCTCTTCCTACATCTCAGTTTACAATTCACCTGCGTCGCTGTGACACTGCTTCCCCTTGGTCTTCTAATGTCGTCAATGCTTTTCCACATATTCCTTCCAATTCTCTCTCTTGGCTTTCTATATTTTACATCTAAGTCAAAAAGCTCCATCTCTCCCATTCTAATTTTCCTCTCTATTCTGTCTCCCTCTTCCTAACGTGTTCCAGTGACCACATTACCCCTTTAGCAAGAGCGTTACACAATCGCGTGACAGGAAGCAAACACAGCACTCAGCACCAGTCCCGGGCCACTGGGGTCCAGAGAGAGGACAGTTAGGGCTGCTACTTCTCAGGGGCAGTTTTTTCAAAGGACACAGAATGAGTCAGGCGGATGCCCAGGCGCAACCATGGAGTGGGCCAAAGTAACAAAAACACAGAGACAGAGACGAAGAAGAAAGTTTCTACAGTTGAATAATTTCTCAAGTCTTTTCAAAACAGTCTAGGTGATAAGTAATTTCAAATCCCAAAAATATATGGCTCAAATTACACAGGTAATAAGTTTGGAAATCAAACCTTGAAATGTCAGTATCTTTATTGCACTTTCCTTATAAAATAAAAATAAGCAATTTGGGTAATGAAATAGTATATACATCATAATGTTTATTGATAACATACTTCATTCATTTAATATGTTCCCTATCTTTACAGAAATCTTTTAGCTTTAAAATTTGGAAGACTATTTAGTAATATGAATATTTGAAATCTATGCAAATTTTATTATCTATTTCTACCTTTATATAAAGTCAATTTTTTTCTACAGAAATTTTAAAACAATATGCTTAATGGGAAATTTAATACAAGCTTTAAAAATTTCTGGACAACAAATGATAATTTATGAGTACAAGATAGAAAATAAAATTTACATGGTGAAAAAAGTGCCAGGAGAAAAATACTCATTCATTCAGTTTCTAATGCACAGAAAAGCAAAATAAAACAAAGCCTCTCTTCCTGACCCATATGAGACTACAGTTTTAAAATCACACACAACCACTGACCACTCCTTTCCTGCCTCCACTTCCTCGGTGAGCTGCAACTGCGGCCCAGCCCTAAGCATCGGCCCTGCTGCACACCCCCACTTGTCTCTGTAAACCTCCTGAATCAATCCACAGATGAAATCCAAGTGCAAGTGCCTGCAAGAGGAAGGAAGGGGTTTGGAAACACAATCTTCTGCTGCTAACGTTTACGTTTCAAAGTTGTTTTGGGAGTCGTAGCAATGACAAAGGCGAAGTGAGAAAGAGAATCATGTAGAAAAAGCTTGTTAGTGATGAAATGAAGCCAGAGATCAAATTGGAAACTGCCTCACCAAGTAAAAGACATATTAACAAGACAGGTTTCTCTCTGGAAAAACAAGTATTTGGGGGCTTACAGATGAGCTTCCAACATGACAGCCAGAGCTCAGGTAAGAGGAGAAGCATAGTGCTCTCCTCTCTCCCACCTCAGCAAGCAGCTGTGGGGTCAAATCGTTTGATACGGGTCAGAGATGTCTTTTAAAGATTTTATTTATTTATTTTTTAGAGAGGAGAAGGGAGGGAGAAAGAGCAATGTATGGTTGCCTTTCACATGGCCCTCACTGGGGACCTGGCCCGCAACCCAGGCATGTGCCCCGACTGGGAATCGGACCGGGACCCTCTGGTTCCCAGCCCGTGCTCAATCCACTGAGCTACACCAGCCAGGTTGATATCTTTTAAAGTGATAACTAAAGTATAAAGTTAGCATTGACCTACTATACTTTAAATGATATGTATCTAATATTAAATGCCTTTCAACCTTATTATATTAATACATTTCAGTATTTTATATAAAGACAAAGATGTATATTTTTTAAAATAAATATTAAACCAGTAAATAAAATCAGATAAAAATGCTAGTAAATGCCGTGTAACATAAAGTTTTGAGGTTTTTACTAATTGTGAAATTTTTAGGATACCATAAAGTGATATATTTTGTACTTTTTCTATATAAGTGCCTAAGTTTTAAATAAGAAATGCTCCTAGAATTAATTAATTTGGTTCTCTTTTGGAAGTAAAATTGCTGGCTTCAAGACTGAATCTCAAAGAATAGGACAGTTTAAACTCCTAGATGACATTCAAAATAGTGAGTTTAGAAATAATATTTCAAGAAAATCATATGAAACTGCATATATAATGATTTTTTTCTAAATTTAGATTCATGACTCTAATTACTATACCATAACCATATATTTATATTTAGAACTTCAAGATTTATAAAACAAGGATTTTAACAGTTTCTTATAATACATTTGAAGGGATAAACAATATATAGAAAATAAAGCAAATCACTTACAGTGATGACTCTTTCTAAGAAGTACACGTAAGAATTATCAGAGAAATATTTCTATAAATATACACAGCTGGAACCTAGAGCTGACAAGTTAACATAAATATGTGTTTATAAATATAGCTTATATGACTAAAGCCCCTTGGATGAGCACGCTTTGTTAAAGCCCACCCCCTGTCAGAGTAAAAATTCTGGGACCCCGTCTGGGCAGCTACAGAGGGGGCCCCCTCGGACAGGCTCTGTCGTGCAATCATAAAACATAGCCACTAGGTGGCGGCCAAGTACTTACAGTGGGAGACGTGGCTGCTGAGAGCAAGGGCAGGATTCCTCCACAAGCGATGATGATGTTGTCTACCATTTGGGAAATGAGGTGAATGGTGTTATGTACAAAAATGATGTTTTCATTGCTGTTGACAAAATCCATTACAGACTTTGTGGAATGGCTGAAAGAGCAAAAAACAAAATACAAATGAACACTTTCTCAGCTTAAGAATAAGAAATTGAGACATTTGTAATATTTTTAAGTGACAATGAAGAGCTAGGCAACTTTAAAAAGGAGTACTGGAAAGCAGTATAATTCACAACTGAGATACTGTGTAGCTGAAAGTGCAGCACTCGTCTCTACACAGTCACTGTGTCTAAGTGTGCTAACCTAGGGTTTTGTCTCTCTTTAAGAAACATGGTGCATTAGCTTGATTCAAAGACGTGTGACAGACTCCATGAATCGGACTCATTAGGCAGAGCTGCTCATTTTGTGTTGAAAGCAGAACTGGTTCCTGAATGGAACACTGCAGCCTCTCTGCAGCACCCGTGCTCTGACCAGCCACACTGAACTTGTCCGCTGCTCGTCACCGAGTGACATGACAGGCGAGTGCAAATGAGTCAGGAGAAATTCAAGGACTTATTGAATAAAAGAGGAACGACCTCAAAGATTCGCAGTGCAGCGTCCCAACACAAAAGATGCCGTGGAGACCTTCAGAGACATGCACCACTTTAGTTTGGTGTCAGTCAGGAATAGGAACTATTTTCTAAGGGGGGTGGGAAACTATTCCATGAGCAAATTTCAGTCAATGCAATGATTCTCAACTTTTTATAATTTTAAAATATCTTGTATTATATCTTAGATCTCACTACGTTTTCCCATGCTCTGATATAAAGTGCAATCTTAAAGTAAATTACATAAACTTGTGTTTGGGAAATTTTACGAGAGCCCGAAAGGAAACAGAGCCAGGCGGGTGTGTCGAAGGGAAGAAAGCTGAGGCCCCTGGTGGAGGAGCCACTAGCTGCGTGCTCAGGAGACTGCACCGTGCGCTCCCATGGCCCACAGTCGCCTTGGCAGCGACCTGTCTCACAGTGCTCTCACTCCCCATCCTCAATCCCCGGGCACTCAGCCGATTCAACACTGGGATCGAAAAGACCTGAGTCCCTGCACGAGAGCAGACTCGTAAGGGCAGCGTGATGGAGAAGCATCAGAAGTGAAAACACCGGGGCAGGCCTTGACTACTTCCCCGCCAGCACGACCAAGACTTCATCCTGTTGCTGAACTAGAGCAGGCACAGGGAAGGCTGCCCCGCCCCAGCTGCTAGGCAGCCTGGCCAGAGCTGCTCTGTGCAGACCCGTAACCATAACCCCACCTCCTTCTGCTGGTGACTGACTTACAGAAGAGCACAGGATCCTGTTGGCACATGAAATACAAGGAGGAAGTTTCCTGAGGTGCTTGTTATTAAAACAAAACAGAAAATTAAAAAAAAAAGGAGAGTGAAGAACAAAGGAGGAAGAGAAGGGAGTGGGAAGATGGGGTAGAAAGAGAAGAAAGGAAGGAGAAGGAAGGGGAGGGGAAGAACCCCTGCCCTCCAGTTGGGCAAGAGTCCTGCACTGATCCAGGCTGGGACCTGCAGCAGCTACCCTGACCCTAGGAGCAGAATCCCGAGAAGCAAAGAAGCCCTGTGAGTCCTGAGACTGTGGTGCCGCTGGTTCTCGTGGGTGTGGCAGACGCTGTTACAGAGAGCCGTGGACCTCCTGATTCATGTGCTTAGCATATGGGCGATGTACTCTCATAATTAACTAACTGGTATGTATTTGCCATTAGAAAATTAAATTAAAAGTAAAGCAAGGTAATGATTTAATTGACATAGACTTGGTTTTCTTTAAATCAGTCTATTTGAATAGATACCCACTAACCTAAATGATACAGTCTCTAAAAATAAACATAAGATGATTTTAGAGTTTATTCTAACAGTATATGTATAAGCTTATTAACAAGAATAAATTTAGTATGTGGCATTAAATTTAAAAAGAAAAGAAAAAAATGTGGAAATTTCTTTGAACCAAAACTCAACTTTTTTGTTGTTAAATCTATTTTACACAGAATAGGCAATGCAAGATTTCAAAATTTTGCTTTTTATTTGTCTCAAGCCTAAATCCTTGGATACCTTTTGATATGAGACCCAGGCCCTATAACCTTTAAAAAATTATTTATGATTCTATAAAAAGTTTCAGTTTATTTTTAATAAACTTAACCTGAGATTTATTCAATGATATAATTCACTTCTGCATCGGCTGATGCCAGTAACTTAAAACACTTGTTTCCTCAAGGACAAGCAGCCACTTTTACAGAAGAGAAGCGCGTCTACCTCCTCCACACATGCACGTCCGTCTCCAGGGCCAGCAGCAGGTCGGTGAGGAGCCGCTGGTGCATGGGCGACCACTTGAACTCGGGGATGCGGAACATGGTCGTGCGTGGGCCGGGGCTGAACTGCCGCCGCTGTTCCTCGGTCATGGGCGTCCCCCGGAACCCCAAGTCCACGCGGAGGTCTCTCTCTGGTGCAGCTGACCGACCCTGAACAGCCTGGAGAGACACATGGTGAGTGTCTGTAGACTGCACAAGAAATTCTTGATTTCAAATTGAAAACCATCAAAAGGGAGAGAAGGAGAGAGGGAGGGATGTGGCTGAAGCAGGCCAGCGCACCCCTAGGTGCTATTCCCCGGTGACCCCTCAACAGAAACCTCTGCTACTCGGCAGAGTCAGAGACTGAGCGAGACAGTCAGATGCCTGAGCAACACCACCTTTCACACCAAAACCAGACCCTCAACCCCTGCTCCTGGAGCCTTTGCACGGGACCACGTTTCTCCTCAGGAAAGCGAGCACATGCTCAGAGTGACGCAGATGGGTCCGCGTCACCAACTGACTGTGATCAAAAACACAGGATCAAAATAAATCACGTCTGAACAGAGCCAAGTCAACGTCAAAGCCGTGTCCCTCACAATACTTCCACCTAGAAAGCCAGAGGGTGCCTGTGTGCTCTGAAGGAGACCCAGGCAAGCCCGGTGGTCACACTCCACAACGACAGGCTGTGTGCTCCCATTTCAAACTTACACCTCCTTTGATGCTCTCACCTGGGCCACAGTCACTGCAGGACACCCTTCCCACACAGGGACTCCGCTGTGAAAGAGTCTCATTAGAGCACAAAGACACCGGTTATGCATACGGTTTACTCTCTATACTAGCGCATGTTAAATCTTTTTGATGACATTAGAAGGTGAGCAGAAAACCCAGAGAACAAAACTATCAGTAGGGATAAAAGTTTTCTTCGACTCTTAATTGTAAGAGTGGAATTATTTAGCCTAGAAAATGAGGAAGCAGTCTTAAAACTCGAAGCTCAACAGCTTAGATCTGTATCAGAAAACATCGACCACTCTGAGCTCAGTCAGGGGAGGCTGAAGCCAAGGCCCTCCTGTGCCCTCACCGCTGGGCCTCAGAGTCGGCCCCTCCTGGCCCTACACTCTAGCCCACAGCCCTGGAGCGAAACCTCACTGCTAGGGACTTGGCACACTGGCTGCCTCGCCCCTTCCAGGGCCACGTGGGCTGAGCGCACAGGGGCCGGCTCCAGGCAGGCTGGCCCCTGGCAAGTGCCATTCCCTCTCCCGTCCCCTTCCTTCACCACCAGCTCGATCAGAGCTCCAAAGTCCTCTTTCCTACAATCCACGCAATGGGGTTGGACCCAAAGCTTAAAAGGTTACAATTAACCACGTATTCAGAATGAAGGTCTCAAGTACAAAATGTATAAACAAGAGTCCAGAGCCATAAAATAATAGAACAGGAAGGCCATTCAGGGCTGTACTTTAATCTGAGTGTCTGTAGACTGAGCGTCTGCAGACTAGACTTTAATCTAGTACAATCTGTTGCTCTGTTCAAGAAAGTTCAGGCCTGCCTCAAGAGGCGGAGCACAGTTACACAGACGGAATGTGGTAGAACTGGGAATATAATTCAGGTATTTTAGATCTCTCTTATATGTACAACCATACAACTCAATTCCACAAACTAGTCTTACATTGGGTTGGCCAAAAAATTCATTTGGTTTTTTCTCATAAGACGGCTCTAGTCATGCTCAGTTGTCTTTAACTTTATTTGAAACAATTTTGTTAGATTCTATTGTGATAGCTGTCATATCAGCGTGCATTAAAAAAAATTATCAGAATTGGTGAATTTTGTGTAGCCATTTTAATATTGAAGATGTAAGAGAATACATAACATTTTTGACCAATTATGTGCTTTATTATTTCAAGAAAGGTAAAAACACATTTGAAGCACAGAAAATGATTTGTGCAGTGGAAGGAGAAGGTGCTGTGAGTGACTGAACACGCTGGAAGTGGTCTGTGAAGTCCCGTGCTGGAGATTTCCTGCTGGACCATGCTCCACGGTCGGGCAGACCAGCTGAAGTTGACAGCGATCATACTGAGACATTAACTGAGAACAATCAATGTTCTACCATGCAGGAGGAGATAGCCAACATACTCAAGATATACAGATCAATAAAATGTGTCTTTTATTTTATGGAAAAAACTATACAGACTTTTTGGCCAACCCAGTACCATAATTAAAGATAAGCCTGGTGTGACTGGTATGAAATTACCCAGCTTTGATGTAAGCAACTAACACCTTATTCGATACAGGTTTGGAATGCACTTACTTGGGTTGTGGTAGTGGTCTGAATTTTTCGGATTTCTTTTCCTAATTCTTTGCCATCATCAGACCTCTCGGTATCTGAAACTATACTTCCTGCATCGATACTTGGTGCGACCCTGCTCCCGGAAGATTCCGTCTCCAGAGCTGTGGCTGTCATTTCGGCATACGCTAACGCTTTTGCAGATGAGGCCGAGTCTCTCTCAGAAACACTGCTCATGCCGTCGGAGGTGGTATGGATTTTGAACTCTTTGTCCTCGATGATACTGGCACAGGTCAAGTCTACACTACTGGTCATGTGAGCAAGCAGCCCAAGGTCATCGCTAACACCAAGATGCACTTGCGTGTCCTGAATATTTGGAATAATGTGATTGGTAGAAAGTTCAGGAAGCAGTTTCTCTTCCTGTTTGGGTATTTTATCAAAGAGAAAGGAAGCACTGCTAGGAAGGTCATCTTTCTCATCTGCTAGCGTTATCAGCGGGCCGTTATCCTTCTCTTCGTTCTTGTTAACGCCCCCGACACCCCCATGCACGTTGCTCTGGAGTTTCTCGACAGCGGCGCTGTACGCGTTGTCCAGCAGGGACCCCACCTCCACCAGGGCCCCGTTCTCTCCGCCCACCAGAGTCTCCGGGGACAAGTCCATGTCATCGAGCTTTACCTCTGTGGCTTCCACCTTCTCTGCTTTTATGTCAACGAGAAGATCATGCACTTCCACATGCACGCCACCCCCCGGTCTGTCCGAGTGTCCGAGGATGTCATCGGACACCTTTGTGGACATGAGCAAGTCTCGCGTGTCGGTGCTGACGGGGTAGTCCGTCTCGCTCTCCGGGCTCTGGCTCTGGGAAAGGTCCTCGATCTCACGCATCTCCATCCCGCCTTTGGCGCCTGTGGCCTGCGAGGACAGCCCGGAGATGGTGCTCACGCTCCCTTTCTTCCCCTTCTTCATGTTCTCCTCCTCCTGTCGCTGGTACTCTTCGTACATCTTGGCCAGGTACTCCTTGTGTGCTTCGTAAGTGACCTAAGGAACAAATTAAAAAAAAAAAAATTGGAACCAAGAATTAAGATTTCGTACCCAGTTTGTATTAATACTAAGACAAATGCTTGGTTTCACCAAGTACTTGGAAATAACCATCAAAAATAGTTTGACTTCTTACAAGTTCAAAGACATATACTTGAGTGAACTAACAATATTAAACTTGAAACAAGTGAGCTATTCTTTTAGGTTACGTATGCCAATGTTACCCTAACCTAGTGTGCCAGCTGAACACCTACTTGTTTGTGGTACTTGAGCTAAAATGGAGACGTGGCTGATACACAAGTCCTATCACTACGTCCGTTTCACCGCCCATTACTCACATGTGCCCATTTCAACAGCTGATTTTAAAAAACCACACACATTTATAAATAATATACTTATAAACTGTTAAAACATCACAATTTTACCTTTACATAGGTTACTTTGTTACTTTATATAAGCTTGTTTTAAAATATTCAGGAAGTGTGTGTGTATACAACAAATAATGCAATGTCTTTTCCTATAAAATACTATTTTCAAATTTTTTAATGTAATAATAAAAGATACCTATACATTATAAAATTCAAGCTTTTAACAGGAATAAAAGCTCTTCTAAAATTAAAAAAAAGTTCAAAAGTTTTCCTGGGAGGCACATATGATATTAAGTTTTACTTAAGTCACAGGATAACATAATTTTACTTTGTGATGGACCTTCCTTTGGAGATTACCTCAATACAAAAGCCCCTTCAATTTATGGGAGATGAAATTAAGTGCCAAAAGCAGGGTTTAGCAAACTATGTCCTCCTTCTACTAAAGATTAGACAATATTTGAAATACAAATATATAGATTGCTAGGATTAAGAATAATGAAAAATAATGCCATTAAGAATACCACTAACCGTAAACACTTTAAAGGTATTTATGATTGACTTGAAAATAAAAATAATTTCTGACTACTCTTTAGAAGTCCTAAAAAATGTATTTCGGAGTCTATTTCATAAAATATTCTTGTTAAGAATCAGTAGGAATGTTTTAGTTTTTAAAAGAGCAACTGGCTCAGGCTCAAGTTCTCGGACCTGCTATAAAACCTGTGTGGGGTCACCTTTGGAGTCTAAAATCCCTAACTGATGTCCCAGAGGTTTCCATCCCATGGTAGAACAGCAGAAGAACTCAGGGAGGGGAGTCAGCATGCCGGCAGGTGCCCACCAGAGGGCGCCAGAGGAGCGTCTGCAGCCTGCCAACCAGGGAGGGGCCGGGGGACAGAAGCTGCTGAGCCGGCTACCTTGGAATGGGCTATGGAGAGGGTGTCCACCCACACTCGCCAGCCTCCCCACTCATATTTGATGGCGTGATACAAGAGAATCCGGAAGATATTATAGACCATCTCGGTGATCTTCTGCTCTTCGGAATTTTTAGGGTTGATATAGCCAAGAGAAAACATCCAGTCCTGCCACACCGAACACTGCAATAAGCATCTAGGGGGAAAACATATTCATTAAAAATACCGAAATTACCTTAGAATTTACAATGCTGAAATTTAGATAAAGAGTGAAAACATGGTCTGACCCAGGTAAACCAAGGGGCAGTCACTCTGCACCACCTACATACCATACCTGCCGTGATGCTTCCAGTTTTCTATCTGGAAAAACCCAAAGTATCATTTAATATGCCTTCCTAATTCTCCCAGTCATACTCACCGATACTCTTCTACTCCCTAGTCACATACAGTGCTCGCAATGAACCTGACGCACTACACAGTGGCCACTGCTGTGTTGTCCTGGTCCCCACAAGACGGCACTAAGGCCGTGCACTAAGACCACCCACGGAGCAAGGCGCTTCGCACACACCGGACACATAATCGATGCTTGTTAGGGTGGTGACTCGCAGCCACAGTGGCTCCAGATGCAACCCCGCGTGCTAGGCAACCGGCTTAAAACACGTGACCTCAACCAGTCCTCAGACAAACGCAGTGAAGCACAGATGAATACGGGCAGATCCAACACACTTACCATTAAAAGCGCTACTGGTGATAAACAGGTAACACCAAAGAGATCAGTGCATTTTAAATAATGATTTGGGGATATATATTCATATATTCAATTAAAATACTCTACATAAAAAACATAAAAATAAAAAGTATAATAAATGCAGATTACATCACAGAAATATATAATGCCTTCTGACGAATAAAAGTATTTAGCAATGTGGTAAAGATTTGAAATTTTTTCTATGAAACAGACTGAAAATAAGAAAAGAAAAATAAGCTTATGAAATTAAGTTTTGTTACGGTATTTAAGTTGCTCACCTTCTGTTTTCACGGCTGTTACTGAAAAGTTTTATCATGTCAGATAGAAACAAACGGCGAACTTCCATCAGTTCTGCACTTGGTGTAGAGTTTTTTAACAAAGTGGCCACCACCTTAAGAATCACTGTAAAGTAATAATAAAAAAAAGTATAGATTTATAACTGCATCATATTTTCCACTCAAAAAATATTTACGGACTTTTCAACTAAAGGCTCAGCAGCACGGCGAGTGAGCTGCAGGCGTCCTGAGCCACGCGGAGCGCGACGAGCAGGCGGCTCAGTCGGACGGGTTACCGCGTGCGAGGGCCCTACGGCAGGAAGTGCTGTTCGCTCACTCGGGTTCTGAATCTTCACTGTGGAGTCTGGCTCCGGGTGCGGCTTGTGCACGACTTGAGTACATACTTGCTCTGTCAGTATCTGAAAAATGAAGATTTTAAATTTCATTTACAAAATATTTTAAAACATAATTGCAAAAAATATATATATACACAAAGAATTTCAAAAATATTTCAACTGTGTTCAAATCAAAAGATATCTCTTCTAAAGGGTCTTCCAGTGAATTCCGTATACTTCTAAACTCTGGAGTCTGCAAAAAATTTTTTTATTATAGAGAAAGACAAAACCAAGACCAGTATTTTTAGAAGAGATTAATTAGGAAAGGCAAAAACTTATTTTGTTTGAAATATCTTTTCAACATACATCCTTAATACATGTATGCTGTGAGTTGTCGACATCTGACTCAATGTCAAATTAATTTTAAAAACTTAGAAAATAAGTAAATAATACAAAGTCTGAAGCCTGAGTTCCAACTCAAAATGAAGTCTCATAGGGGACACTCTTTATAAACAATGTGGCTCATTATCATTTACTAAGAGTGTTTTTTAAAACCTTCATTCAAACAACTACAACAACAAAAAATGACGAAAGCTGACCAAGTAAAGACAGTTATGAAACATTTACTAATTCTCCCACTGAAACACCACCTCAGTGAGCACAGAACATGCCCCGTCGTTCCCGCTGTTACAATCCCAGCAACAAGTACAGCGCCTGACACGCTGCCAGTACTCAACAAATATTAAGTTTAAAAATGTACAACAATGTATAAATAGTGGGTATCTGACCATTCACTGAACTTTTAGCCTTAGCCTTTGTTTACATTATTCTCGTATATATAAGAAAAATCCAATGAGACTATATTTAATAAAGACATTTTATATTAGTGATTTCATTTCCTGTTTTGCTAAGTTCTGAATGAACCTTTTCAAATAGTTCAACCTACATCAAAGTACAAAGACTTTGGGGAAACCATGAAAGTCTGTGGAAAGCCTAGCTGTACACCACTATATGGTAAAAGTTGGAGATGAAGAAAGAAAATTAGACACGGATGGTCCCCATGATTGGAAAAAGACCATGACATCCAAAGTGGCATTTTTCTTACCTTTCTGCTCAGACTTTTGTTTTCAAAAGAAAAAGATAGGAAATTTACTTAATCAATATTAGGAATGTGTATCACAGCGGTACTGACTTGACATAGAAACCTACTAGTCCCAGGATGGTAAACGGGGCACAAGTGCGGTCTCCCCTGCCGTCCCACACATCTGCTGAGACTGGACAGCACCTCAGGACACTCTGAACAGGTCCCCAGATGTGCACCGCTAGTCAGATGGGGGGTGAAAGTTTCTTTGAAAACCAAATACCACGCAACAGGCAGTGGCTGGTATATGCTCTACGAAGTTTCATACCGATATACCCAGAAAGACTTGGTGGGAACCTACAGCCCAGTACACAAGATCCCAGTAAGTCTGGTTACAATGAGATTCAACATCACAGCAGACAAGCTTGGGAAAGACGAAGCCATAGTCTTCCATAAGAATAGAGACAGCTTCCTCATCCCCCAAAGAAGAAATCTCATTGCACAGAAAACAAATTCACCTCAGCTGCGTGTTGCTGTCTCTTTTTAAGTCCCTACGTGATCATTAACAATGACGGTGATGACCGTGGAACCCACCTAGTGAAGCTGCTAGAAGATCAAATAAGACTCTGCGTGAGAAAGTGCTTTGAAAACAGTAACATACTCTAATACAAGGGTTTTAATTACAAAAGTATACTTAGAAACTCAGTTCGGCCTGTACTTATTGAGACCTGGTTACATGTCCACACTCTGCTGCACATCTGGAGTGGGAAGCAGCTGCGAGATGGAAATGCATTTCTAGAATCAGCAACTTAATTAAAATTCTGGAGACAAGCATAAAACCATGCCACTCCCTAACAAAACGTGACAGACTGTCACTAGGAATCCATGGGAGTCTCGACCTGGGGGTGGAGGGGGTAGGAAACAGTAAGACAGACGTCAGGAGAGGTAAGCATTCCAACGAAACAAAAGGACAGGAAGCAGCAGGGCTGTGCCCAGGACCCGAGTCCCTGCCCCGCCAAAGCAGAGCGGCGCAGAGCCAGATGTGGACATGATGGCCGAGGTGCGCTTCACACTCGCTGCACACCTCAATTCACACCAGCCACATGGTGGGAGTTTCACAGTTCCATGTGACTAGTGACTGTCACAGTGGAGCAGGCTGGGAAACAAAGAATTGCAGGCACCGAGGTAGCCCCTCAAATGTGCTGCGGTCAGACACTGGTCGGAGGGGAGCATCGCCCCTTTCAATGTTACTTTACAAATGGAGTCACTTCCTGACTCATGAGTCACAGCGAGTCTAGGCTGACGCCCTCGCCCAGCAGCCTCACCACACAGGACTCAGCTCTGCTCAGAGGGCCCAGGGCCAGGGCCGGCTCCTCCGCAAGGGCCCACCCGGACCCCGCCGGACTGCCCCACGGACGCCTGCGGTCGGAGGGTTACATCTCAGTGTGCACACATGAAGTGCAGAGTGACTCTCAGCTCCCTCGTCTGTGAAAAGGACACTCAGACAACATAATGCCTCACACACTGTCCCCCTCGGGGTTCTGTAATTTTGAGAAAAGAATTTTATTATAAGGTACTTAATATTTAAAGTTGAATGACATGTAAAAGAAACTATTACACCCTTATAGAAAAAGACAAAGTCACCAAAAGTACCCATTTAAACTATCAGTTAATTATTTCTAAAAGAAATGGAGCTCTTCAAGCTACCACCCCCCGCCAGAGGCCGGGGCACTGCGGGACGGAATGTCAGAACAGACTGCCAGAGAAGCCTCTCCCCACCATGCATCAGAGGGCAGGAGTGAGACCTACCAGTCCAGCAAACAGAAAAATCTAGTTTTGCCTTTAGAAGACAGATTTACAATGTAACAAATAATTCTCAAGTGTGCTACAGGTCATTAAGTAGAGAAAATACAATGATCTGTAATTTATAGATGGAGTAACAATGTAAATATAAAGCAAATAAAATTAAAACATATTTTGCAAATATTATAATTCTCAAAAAATATTTATATGGAAATAGCTTTGTGTAATTTCAAAGAGGAGTCCAGTAAAGTTAACTCACTTCTTAGTATATGAGATACAAGAATATATTCTCCTCAGAAAACTGAGACAGGATGTTTTCTTAATAGTTTTTAGTTTTAAGAACAGTGGAGACAGTCTTACAGTTTCATAACTTAAGCGATGCTGTCTGCATGTCCTGCTAAGAGTCTAACTTACTTGGTCCTTTACCATTTACTATTTCCTCTATTACAGGTATCCTAGCATCTGTAGGATTTAAAGGTCACACTGGCATAGTCCTTATCCACTGCATACATTTGAGCATTTTGCTAAGTGAAGTAAGCCAGGCGGTGAAAGACAAATACCATACGATCTCACCTGTAAGCGGAACCTATACCAATGAAACAAACAAGCAAGCAAAACAGAACCAGGGACAGTGACATAAAGAACAAACTGACAGTAATGGGGGGGGAGGGGCAGGGGAAGGGCTGTCGAGGAACACGGACACAGGATCCACGGACAGAGCCAAAGGGCAGAATGACTAAGGATGGGAGGTGGGCGTGGTGGTGGAAAACCAGAGACAATTGTACTTGAACAATAATAAAGAAATAAAAGTAAAATTGTCATCACGCATTTTTAAAAGCTCTACCTCGTACAGGGTGTTGTAAGTAGTGACGGTCACGGTGTTCGTGTGCAGCATCAGCCTTTCCCCGAGCAGCGTGAAGAGACTGTGGGTGTGCATGATTTCTACTTTCCTCCTGGAGGGAAGGGGACAGGGAGAGCACACTGTCACCGCACGTGCCACAGCGCCTCCCCAGCCCCGTCTCCTGCGTGTCGCACAGCGCTGTCCACACAGGCGCTCTTCCTGGGAGCGGCTCTGGCTTCCTTGTTGTCTCTGTGACAGCTTCTGTCCCCCAAAGTTACACTAGCTTATGATTCAACATTTCCATGTCATCCTACCATTTCTTCCAACTTCTTGAAATTCTGTTTAGTAGCTGTCCTTCTTCAGAAGCAAATCATTTATTTCTCATTTTTTACTTTATGATGAAATTTTTATTCACAATTATGTACTCCAAAGCAGTATTTTTCGTATTTCTGTATTTTTAAACATGCTTTATTGACAAGTTTTTTTTTTGTTGTTGTTTTTTAAAGATTTTATTTATTTATTTTCAGAGAGAAAGGAGAAGGGAAGGAGAAAGAGGAATGTATGGTTGCCTCTCACATGGCCCTCACTGGGGACCTGGCCTGCAACCCAGGCATGTGCCCCGACTGGGAATCGAACCGGGACCCTCTGGTTCCCAGCCCGCGCTCAATCCACTGAGCTACACCAGCCAGGCTATTGACAAGCTTTAAGACAATGCATCTAGGCTAGAATTCTTTATTAATATCTCCCAATGAATTTCTTCAAATAAGCAATCCTTACCTCTTAATATTAAAAAGTACATGTGTTTCTTACTCTCGGTTATAAACAGGTAGCTTTCTATGAGCCTGGCTACGGGGAAATAGTTTCCATGTCGGTAACACCTCTACTCTCCCTTCGGTGACCAGTGACGTGGAACCAAAATGAGAACAACGCCTCTTCTTGCAGACGACTCAGCGCGCCAGAGTCACTGTGTCTGGATTTTGGCAGCTGTCATCAATGTTATCAGTCAGCTCTTGGCACATTTAAACACCAAAGAGGAGTGGCAACAGTGCGATTCTGTGAGGAGCCCCACCTAGCAACACTACAGAGACAGCACTGATTTCTTGGGCTCCTTTGTGCAGAAAATGGTTTTAAAAAGCATAATCACGCACTGGACAAAACAGTATCGAAAACACTCATTACACCAACAGGTGATTTTTTTAAAGTATCTGACTTCTGGACGTCAGGGAAAAAAGATATTCTAGGATTTTCAAATTACACTAGTAATCCACGAGCCCCCATGCTAGAAAAGAACACAACAAATGAGAAAATGCTGGCTGAGCATGCAAGCAGAAACACAGCTCGAAGGGAGACCTCCATGTACGTGGTATTCTCTGGGTCAAGTCAGTTTTTATTGAAATCATACCCATAAGTGCTTTACTTTATTTGATGAAATACTTTATTACATCCTTAAACAATATTTTCTTTTCAGCAAGTAAATAGGCATAAACTATATTACTGAAATTTTGATTCTGCCCTATAATCTACTATTAATAGACATTCTTTCTTAAAATATTTTTGCAAATTTTACCGCAGGAAGCTATTATTGTCTGCTGTAAAAGTATTCCAGTCAAATTTCATGTCACATTAGATACAAAACTAGTAAAAATATAACTTCAGTAGATATTTCTATAATTCATTATTAAAAAAAAAAAACACATCAACTTACTTATGACCTAAGTGTTTCAGAAAGTATCCCAGAACCTTCAGGGCCTGAACCCAAATACTTTCACTTTTAGAAGCCAGCAATTTGTAGATTACCCTAAAAAATATAAAAATCCATGATCTTTTAAACTCATACAAATATTAAAAATGTAAGCACTGTATATTTTACAATTAAATTACAACATACATAAAATACAAAATACCTCTCAGAACCTCAAATTCACTGAAAAGAGAAAGCATCGGAACGTGGATTTAGTGCTTCTCTAAGCGTGGCCTTCAGACACACGCCGGAAGGGCAGTGCGGCGCCATCCATGCGCCCGAGTGCCCAGCACAGCCACGGTGCTCCGCTCTAAGGCCTGGGCCCAGAGAAGGCACTTCTCTCCTGTGAGAACTGCCCCTGACATTTGTACTCAGTGACCTTTGCACCTTGGGCCTCCCCAGTTATTTTTCTTTTCTCAGGATTCAGGGTCAGATCAAGAGACAGCCCCGCATCTTTGCTAGGCTCTGAATGAGGCAGTGATGTGAAGCAGGAGCTACAGGGCCCAGGCCTCGAACAGGAAACCGCAGTGGAGTCAAACTTACTTCCCAGCCACTCGCCAGCGCCTGGTCCCCACCCAGGGACAGCCCTACAACACACACGAGTCTCTTCCATTAAATTAGTTTGAGGAGTCTTCTGTTACTTGGAGCAAAAGAGTCTCTAGTAACACGTAACCTTACCCAATCCATACAGTCACTTCGAATACTAGGAAAGAGATTTTATCTCATATTTTATTTAAAAAAAAGAAAAGTAAGTATTTTTTCAAAAGATAGAGGGGTAATATCAACTATATTCTTTTAAATTCTAGAATGTAAGCAGGTCCTTTGGGATGGTAGTGGTGACTCCTGACTATAAAAACAGGATATGCTTTATTATTTTAAATATCTTGTGTAAATAAAGTGTTGGACAAGTCTAGATGTGAAGAAAAACCACCTCTATCTCTGTCCCTTTCACACACTGACCTTTGATCAACCTCACTGCGCTCAGTGAGCACATCCGAGCTTTCTGTGTTGTGATTATCTGTGCTCCTCAAAGTCTGGCCATAAATGCCTGTCAGTCAAGGGCAGGATGACAACCTAGAGATTATCAAAGTGGCGACAGCACTGACCACCAGGATGGCCCCGCCCTCCCGCTCCGACCCAGTCTTCCCGTAAGTAAGTCAGCCTGCATCAATGTCTGTCCTTCCCTCTGGAGGTGCCTGCTTCACGTGTTGGTCTAAAGACACCTTCTAAGTAAGGTCGCCATTCCGCCTCTGCCCGACCAGCAGACATTCTGTATTTTGAAGGGGAAGTAAGCTGGGCTAAGCAAAAAAGCTCGTAATAGAAGAGGCAGTATAATTTTCCTATCATTGCAACAACATTGACAAAGTGGAACAAAACTTAAAGTTACTGGCATCAGTTTTATGTTTCACAGTAGCTCACACTATTCAAAAATTAAGATACTGTTGATATTGTGGGGGGGGTTGGCGTTACTCTACTAAAGAACAGACAATGAGTAAAGATAAACTACCCTTTGAAGATTTTTTTCCAAGTTCCTAAATGTATTTATACTGAAATCTATTTTCAGAAATTTTAAGGACCATGATCAGTAATTTATAAAGACAAGTATGAGAATAGGAAAGTTACACATGTCAAATAAGAAATGTTCAGGAAATCATAACAAAAAACATCCACCAGAAAATTAATCCTGAGAGCCAAAAGAAAAGCTCAAAGCCTAAAAATGTGACTATCCTCAGATACAGAATCAGTAAGTCCACTGAATTCCCATTTCCTAGGATGAACTTGGAATTGAAGGGAAAACAAGGACCAACAGAAATTATGATTAACATCTGACCCATGAAAACATCTAGGATTTTCTCCACAAATAGACAAATGTCTCTTACAAAACAAGACAGAAAAGACTGCAATACAGTATTAATAGGGAACTTACTGTTAAATCAGTTAATGACTGTTTACTTATATAAAAAAGACAGGTGATTCCTAATTCATTTGCTCAGGTTGTTAATCTTAATTACTGATACTGATTTATTTTTCCATTGAGTGCACATGGAGTAACCTAGATTTCTTCTTCATTGCAGTAACTCAGATTCCAGAAAAATAAAAAGGGAGCATTCCTGAGGGACTAGGATATAAGTTTAACTTCCTAAGAACACTAATCAAGAAACTGTGTGCCACCTGTCTACATAATCACCCCCCCTCCCCGTCCTCCTCACTACAGCGCATCTTCACCTTCTTTGATCCCGCCCCTGGTTCTGAGTCACTTTCACCCGCATTGTGGTCACTGCCCAAGCTCATGGGCCCTCACGGCCGTTTTGTCCCTTTCCAAGTCTTTCTCCTTTCCACACTGTCTCTCACAAAGTGGAAATCTGAGCAATTCTTTAATTTTATCATCAACAAAACCAAAGCTGAACTTACCAGTCTGTGGACCTTCCAATTCTAGTCACTATCAAGCTCTTTAGCCTAAAAACTCACTTTCTTGTGCTCTCCTTTGCCGAATTCTACCATGATCTCTCTTGCCTTCCTGCGAAATAAGATGGGCTCTGCCCACTCCTTGCAATGTCTTCACTGCAGTGACAATGGACTTACTCGTCTTGAGGCCTGAGACCCATTCTCTTTACAATTCCTCGGCTGAGTATTAAGAGGATTCACAGCAGCTTTCTCCATTTATTTCCTTCTTATGTGTAAGATTTTGCTGTATTTATTCAAAAGTTCATGGAATAGGGACTATTCTAGGAAGTGCAACTGTACTCAAGCCTACTAAAAATGGCAGCATTCTCCTCATACCTTATACCATTTCTTTGATCAAATGCTGGTATCATCGAGGCTGGGTGTTCTGACATCAAAGCCACTAGTAACTGTAACACATCATGAATATTTTCATCCTGCATAATAAATAAGAAGCACCGATATTTCTTCAGTTAAAACTTTATGCTAATGCTTTGAAAAAAATAATTCAAAAAGACGACTCAGACCATACCCTACCTCATGCATTGTTAGTAAGTAATTCAATATACTCTGAAGTTCATCTTCTTTGACCCCTCGATCCTAAAGTTTAAACAAGATTACTTAATTTAAATCTAAAATTAAAACATTTAATCAAAATGATCATTTCAAAATAAAATAAAAACAACTTAAGAGTAGCAATGTTTTCATTAAAATAGGTAGTGCTTCATGGTCAAACAACTTATATTATTTCAGGTTAAATAAGTAAATATTTACAAATTAGTATCTATTCTTTCAAGTTGCTAATATTTGATTAATCTCCCCTATAGAGAGTTAGTATATTTTGATTATCTAACTATTAATAAATATCACTATTTTAACCATGTACTCTTCTCTTAAAATAATCCACATGACTGCCAAACTTTACAATATTAATTGTATATTTTATCTTTATTTTCCGTTTTTTAATCTTAGTCTTTTAAATATCCTACTGTAATAAAATACATAATGTAAGCCTTCTCAAAAAAGGGACAAAGACCACTTTCTGGAATAAAATTCTTATGCTTCTTATTTATGTTCCTTGCCATTTCTGCTATATCCCTTAGTGTAGAGGATCTCAGAGTAGTTAACAAAAGTGAAATTCAATAAAAGTTAATGCTACAGTTTACAGAATTTTAAAAACAATTCATGAATTAAACATAGTTTGTGCTAACTTTACAGTAATGATTTAAAAACATGCCAAAAATTACTTTTAACCAATATATTACAATTCTGAATTACATAGAATTATTTTACCTTTAATATGAGCTGTTTCAGAAAAAGTAGCATAAATGCCCGCAATGATATAATTTCTTTTTGTGATGGCCGGGGACCATCTAGAATAAAACAAAACACAAGGAGGAAAAAAGAAACAAAAAAAAATCACAATATTAAACAAGCTTAATAAAATAATGTTAGGATACTACAGAATTCTTTAAGAGTCATATTCTTATTACTATTATATTTATAAGTATTAATGCTGTCTAATTTCAATTATATTAGAGGATGTAAACATTATTTTCAGATTTTTGGCAAGTTCAAGTTATTCACCAAATGTCAGATTTGGGGGAAAATTGCTATTTAAAAATCATGCTACTACACACTGATAAGTGCATAATTATCAAGTAGTTGCATGCATACTTTTTCCAAATTTCATTACTTAATATGTGGGTTCCCTTTCCCCCTGAAATCCAAGTTTTTGCCACTTCTTCCACTCTCAAACCTGTCTTCATTTAAACACTGTCTCTCATTTTCACCCCACACGTTATAAAACACAGCACAGAGAAAGTGACACACTATTGTAATGATCTGTTCTGCAGCTTTTTCCTTCCATGTCAGCTGTATATACCAAATACATACTATACTGGCCACTCAACCAATGCTTATGAGTCAAGTGAAAATGACAAGAACAATTAAAATACATGCATACTAATTTCATCATAACATCTACATTTCAAAGTAGTTGGGAATATTTCATTACCAAAAAATGAGAATATGCAATGATATATGTAATATATACAATAATTAAATTGTACCTTTAAGGTATGTATCTAGAACAGTGAAAGTACTTAAACACTAAACTTTTCTTCATGCAACCAGCACTTACATAGCTTCTCTATGTTTCAAAACTACACTCCCTTCCCATGCAGTCTCTAACATCTCTTGTTCACTCCCTCCAAACTGAGCTGCAGACCACTACATCTCAGAGCAGACCAACACTCATCCCACCCACCTCCCCTTGAGAGGGACGTCCTGCCCGTCCCCAGACTGCTCTCTGCACTGGGCCCCACTCTTGGACTAGGACCACGCACCCTCTCCCTCCTCTCCAGCACTTGGTGGTGCTTTTCCCTAAAAATCTTCTCATTGTGAGCAACAGCACGCTGACAGAAGATACACATGTACAACTGCATGAAGCATTACGAGATGAACACCTGAACCACCCTTTGCAAAGGCACCTGGGTGGTGCGTGCTCCAAGGAGGGTGAGGTCCTGGCCCGTGGCATGTGCAGAGAGACCTCTGACTCCTGTGACACTCATGCTCCCCGCAGGACTGATTCCCATTTCAAGCTACTGTGGTTTGACTACCAGTGGGTCAACCCCCGCACACGTACTCCCTGGCTGTGGCACCGGACCTACCGAGCCCTCCCTCACCTCGGCCCTCAGCTCAGGGCCCCAGTCCCTTCCCACTCAGAGCTTCTCCTCCTTCCCAGTCCAGAGAGCCCTTATCTTAGTGAAATTCTTACTTTTAATTCTAATTTTGCCACTACTTAATGAAATTAGACAAGTTTTATATTACCTTAATGGATCATTTTTTTGTTAGGATGAGAAAAATTAATAGTGCTAATGTCATAGGATATTTTGTGAGAATCATATGCTCGACATATGTAAAGAAATTAGAACAGTGCCTGGTCCATTTAATTGTAAACACTCAGTAAATGTTACATGCAATTACTACTATCATAGATCATATAATGTAAAGAGTAGGTTGCAGGGAAATACATAGATATGTGTATGTATATAGTATGAATTCAGTTTACAAAATAAAACATAAGTAAATTTATCTTATAAATATGAACCTGAATAACAAAACAAATCACATGTGAGACAACACTATTCATGTAAAATATGGAAGCAAAACAATTCTTTAGGGACACATACATAAGTAGCAAAGGCGTCAAGGACAGTAAAAAGCAAAAGGTACTCAAGGAAAGTAAAAGCACAGCACACACAACACGAGGGACGGGGTTACCGCGATGGCTGCACATGGGAGGAAGACGTGCATGCTCCCACAGGCTTCTGGGAACGTTCTTTTCCTTACGCAGAGCGTAACTGAGGAGATTCATTTTATATGTGCATATGTAATATCACTTTGTGTCCGCGATATATTCAAAACAAATACTGAAAACACCTAAAATGTGAACGCCCAATGTACACGCATGAGCAAGCACACTTAACACCCAGATCGTGGCTGTCAAAGCCACGTCTGCCAGACAATCCCAGGTGTCTTAAAAACACGGGTGATTCCAGGAGTGGGATAAATAAGGAAAACATACGACAAACCAAGGATGTCTTGTGCTAGAAGGCAAGAAGTACCAAAAAATGAGGAATTGTGGACACTGGTTATGAAAACACCAGTACCCATGTACTGGCCCAACCTGAGACAAATTGAACATAAAAATAAAGATGCAACTCAAAGGATAGCCTTTGGGCTACATCAAACCAATTTTTTCAAGTTTCATGAACCAAACCACACCCATTCATTTGCATACTGTCTATAGTTCTTCAGAATTTGGGGGGTTTGGCTTTTTTTGGCAACAACGGCAGACTTAACTGTCCACAACAGAGACCTGAAGGCTCCTAAGCCTGAAACATGTAGTCCAACACTTCCCAGGGAAAGCCTACCAACGGCTGATTTAACACACTAAATAAAACAGAGGTCCATGAAATCTACATCAATATTAAAAATAAACAAATGAATGAAGGAGAAAAATGAGTTATTTCCAGAGTAGAATTCAAAGTAATAAATGTTAGGAAATATTGCTGCTTGGCAACATTCACAGTAAAAATCATTTCTGACAAGAGTTACTGATGAATCAGTAAGGGGAAGTTTTTTAAAAAACAAGATATTTATATATCTCAATATATTTTTCCCAACAAATATGTATTATTACAAAAGAGAAATTAGTAATTTTACAATTAAGAAACTAATAAAATAGAAACAGACTCACAGACACAGAGAACAGACTGGCAGCTGTCAGAGGGGAGGGGTTTCAGGACTGGGTGAAAAAGGTGAGAGATTAAGAAAACAACTCAGACACAGACAACATCATGGTGATTATCAGAGGGAAAGCGGGTGGGGGAGGTAGGACAGGACGGGAGGCGGGGGACAGATGGTGACGGAAGGAGACTTGACTTTGGGTGGCAAACACACACTATAGAGATGATGTATCATAGACTTGTACCCCTGAAACCTACATAATTTTATTAACCAATGCCACCCCCAATAAATTCAATAAAAATTTTAAAAGAAAAAAGAACCCTGGTAGACACCACCTTAATCAAATGATCATAATTAGTATCAGTAGTAGTAAGACAACTCAACATCATGTGCCTCCTGCATGATACAATGAGAAAGAACAGTATGACTTCCGTGTGAATCTTTCCCAAAATGAAAGGCCTGAACCTTCATGAGATCCCAATTAAAGGATATTCTAAAAAGTAACTTGCCTGTATTCTTCCAAAAAGTCAAGGAAATACTAAAACAACTATGCCAAATGAAAGAATACTAAAATAGCAAGGCAACTAACAACAATAAAAGATCCTCAACTGGGAATCGGGGAAAATGATTTTTTTCCCCAGAAGGGATATTATTGGGATACTTGATGAAATTTCAAAGGGGTCTTGGATTAGATGACAGTGTGGTGTTAATGTCAGTTACCGGATTTTACGGTTATGTCTAAGAGAGTGTCCTTATGTTTTAGGAAATACACAGCTGGTACTTAGGGGTAATAGAGCATCACACATACAATATATTCTCAAATGATTCAGAAAAATGTGCACATGTGTATGTATGTGTATGCTTACATAAAAGTACAGAGTGATAAAGTCTATGTGGTAAAATACAAAATACTGGGAAATATGGTAGAAGGGTGTAAGAAATTCCCTGTACAATTCTTATACATTTTCTCTAAATTAGAAATTAATTTTTGGAAGTAGAAATAAGTACGTGCAGACACGTGACTTGCCTGAAGTAAAGAAAAAAGCTGTCTGAGGAAGCGGTCAAGAACAGGGGCTCTGAGTCACACAAACATGACTCAGACTTTAGTTCGGTCACTTTTTTTCCCCATCTGCAAAATGGGAGTGATATTACCAAAAGAGCTATATTTAGATATAACCCTACATGTATGTGTACGACTATATATGTGTAATTATATTCCATACAAATGATTAAACAAAATTAACATGTGCAACAGAATGCGTAGCATAGATTCTAACTCCTAATGAGCATTCAGTAAATTTTAGGCATTAAGTTCAAAAGCAATAGAAAAAGCCATAAATGACAGAACAGTGTATCTGAGTGCAAACACAATTTTAAAGTCCCATCAATAAAAGACAGTACAATAAATGAATGAATATTAAAGTAGCGAAATGCGATTTTCCCCTGTCAAAAAGACTTGGCACCAGTAAGCAGAACGCTACCATGAATGTGCTGAGAAAAGCGCCCTAACCCACTGCCGGCGGGCGGCACTGTACACTGGTGCCATATTTCTGAAAACACCGACAACATTTACCACGAGACCCCTTCTCAGTAATTCTAAGCAAATCAACGATGGAGGTAAACGATTATATATAATGACACTGATCACTGACTTATTTGTAAATTTGATTATTTATAGAATCAAAACTTTAGAAATATGTAAATGGTACATCCTCTTAGAATTACTATGTAGAGTCAAGGAAAAAAACATGGAAAAATCAAGGAAGTACCAATTCTGTAAGAGTTTAAATATTTCACGTATTTATGCAATGAGAAATAGTGGAAGAACACACACCAAAATTGTCACAGGTAATTCCTGAGGTTTGGGTTATAAACAATTTTTTTCTTTTATATTTATTATTTTCTATGATAAGCGTGTATTTTTATATAATTAGGAAAACTGGCAATACAGTTTAAACCACACAATGCTGTGAAGAATTAGCTTCTACTATATATGGGAGAAAGGGTGAAGTATGGGAAACAAATCTTTAAAAAGGCAACAACTTCAAAATGTTGAAACAACTGTATTAGGACTCACAAGTCATGACCAATGTCCTTCATCTGTTTTTAATACATGAATATATCTTCCTGAATCACAAGACATAGGCTAAACAGCAGAATATTACTTAATTTACCTATCTTTATTCCAAAAATAACTTAATATTGCAAAGCTAAAACCTTCTTTACCATGAAGAATTCTCACGATCCCAGTTTACTGCACAAGAAAGGCTCTCGTAACCACGCACGCCTGTCCAGGACAACGGCACTCAGAACTCACAACAGCCACAGCACAGTGGCACGCACAGGGAAGCAGTTCACCTACCGAGTCCCTTGGGGGCGATGCCACTGCTGTCGGCAGGATTGATGACCCAGTAGTAGTACTTCAGCGTGTGCATCAGCTGTAGCACTGTTCCTACTCTGCGTATGGTGGTGTAAATGGTGGCAGTTCCAATGAACTCAGCAGACAAGTAAGTGTACAGAGAAAGCTGAACCTAGTACAAAATGTTAACAGAGCATTAAAATAAATGTAAAAGGTTTCAAGTGTTTCTATTATACATTACACAGTCTCTCTAACTTAAATGAAAATTAGTGAAAGCCAAGAAAGTACCACAGTATGAGGTTAAAGATAACTATTATTAAATCTTACACTAAAAAATATTCTGCAATGAACATATTCTAACATTTATTTTAATAAAGGTATTGTATTACCTACTAACCGTGAAATAGTTTTAAATAATTCAATAATTTCATTGAAAGTATCTGAAAGGGTGATCAAATTGTTTAAAAAGTCCAAAGCCTCCCAGCACATTTCAGCAGCTCAAAGGAACAGAACTAACATCGGACAGCTACACAGGATTTGCAAAAATACAAAATGTTGTTGTCTGCCTTAAAAATTCACATAATCTCAACATTTCTTAACCCATTGCCACAATATCAGAATCTAACATGGAAACAGAGAAATGACTAGTCAAACACCTTGCTGAAATAGTGAACAAACTTCAGGTTTGAGTTTAGCACTATAATGAACATGATAAGCTATAATAAAAGTCAGAATTTAAACATTAAACAAAGTTATGTGAAAGGGTTGAAATTGCAGAAGGCAGTCAAATTCAGGAAAAATGTCCCTCATTTTTAATTTCCACTAGACTGTCACAGGGTTAAATTCAGGCATGGAAAATACTAAGTTTTGTTGATATCTAGAGAAAATGTATATATACACTTATTTTAAAACAAAACATTCACATGTCATGATGCAAATTCCACATGCACAACATAAGTCATTATCCAGTCACCGTGATCACACTTGTCGTGAACACAGTGGACGACCGGTTATTTTCCCTTTCCTTTGTCCTTGAACGATTAGGGTACCAGTTCTCTTTCCTGGAAAAGTATGAATCCCATCTAATGACTTCAGAATGCAGTTATTACATCAAGCTTAATTTTAACTACAATTTCATTTATTTTAGTATTCCCACATTTAGTATTTTGGTTTCTGGTACTGCTTAACACAACAGCTTCATATTGCCTATGAAACAACTGAAAGCCCCCCATGTTTTCTACTGGACCGTTCAGACCCAGTGACTTTATGTGACACCTGACTGCAACACAGGAAGCGTGCACGCATGCTCACCTTCGCCGGGGTGTGTATCCAGATGGCTGGGTTGAACAAAATGTGGTCGCAGAGCTGCTTCAGCAAAGGGGCTCCGTGGGCCAGCCCGTCCAGGTACTTGGCGAAGGACAGAAACTGCTCCAGGACGGCTCGCGTTATGTGCACGCGGGAGGACTGCAGGGAGAGAGACATTCCTGCTCACACGCGCGGACAACCAAAGGGAAGTCTGCTGGCTTAACACGCGCACGGGTTAACTGCTCTTATGCAACCCCTAGTCCTTTAAATAGTAAATAAAAAAACGTTCTATTTCCTTTGCTATTCAATTTAGATTTAGAAACTTGGAATTTTAAGACACTTCTCTGCATGATAGTTTGTTATCTGAAACGCTATTGCAGATACATCTCAGTTTCAAAAATGCCACTTGTAACTCAAGCTAAAAAAATGATGATACAAGTCATAAACAGTTTTATCCCACTCTGGTACAAACTGATGAAGAAGAAAAGATCTTAGACAAAGTTAAAATGAACTAAAATAATTATAATACACACATGCAAAAGGAAAAAAAAAAGACAACAGGACAGAGAAGAGCTCAGCCAGCTCCAAACCAAAGGGAACTACACCGACCCCACCGCTCCACCAGATCCCTCCCTCACAGTTACAATCCGGGGCACGTGGACAGACACAGTGCATCTTGCTTATTTCACATAAACTTTTTTGACCTATCCACAGCATCTGAAAAAGTAGGTCTTGTTTTCTTGAAAACACTGTCCTCCTCCAGCTTCCCGACCCTCAGATTCTCCTCAGGGTCTGTTGCGGGAGACACATCTGCCGGTGAAGAGCCTCCCCGGGACAGTCCGGACGTCACCGGCTTCACAGCACGATACTTCTGTCCCAAGTGCTCAGCGGTCCTCTCTACCTGAGCGCTCCCAACAGCGCACAGCATGGCGCCTCCGCGCCAAGCATTCCCACAATTTCCAACCACCATCACCATTACAGAACCTATCGCTAACCGTGTTCAGATAAACAATCTTCCAAAATTCAAACCAAAGTTGGAAGCCCCACTGTGCAGCAGAGCAACCACGAGCCATTCCTGGCTGCCAAGCTCTTGAAACAGGTCTAGTCCTGAGTGACAGGTGCTGTATGGACACCCTGATTTTGAGGGTTAAGAATGAGAAAGATAACGCATGATACCTATTATTCTTTTTGTTACTGAGTATATGTTGAAGTGGTACTATTTTGCATATATTTGGTTAAATAAAATATATTAAAATTAATTTTACCAGTTACTTTTTTTTTAAGATTTTATTTATTTATTTTAGAGAGAGGAGAAGGGAGGGAGAAAGAGAGGGAGAAACAGCAATGTATGGTTGTCTCTCACATGGCCCTCACTGGGGACCTGGCCCGCAACCCAGGTATGTGCCCCAACTGGGAATCGAACTGGGACCCTTTGGTTCCCAGCCCGCACTTAATCCACTGAGCTACACCAGCCGGGGCTACCAGTTACATTTTATAGGAAAATTTTAAACAGCTAAGAAGCTTGTATTTTAATTGTACAATGCTTCCCCAGTAATAATGTCTATAAAAAATATTATACAAGAAAAGGTGTTCATACAAGCTAATAATTTGAACTGAAATGTCAAAAAAATCTCTCTTCCTACACGGATCTCCTCTCCTTCCTCATCCAGCACTCGTGTCTGTAGTCCTGCAGCCTCCCCAGGGTGAAGAGTCACCCACCACTCTGCCCTAAGGCAGCGGCTGCACGGCCCTTCGGCCTCCTTCACCCACTAGCTCAAGTCCAACTGTGGGCCTGTGATCACTAAGGTGTAAGATTCCCTCCTTCCTCATGCTCGTGACAAGGACAACTCAGGCCTGACTTCAGCATGCCATCCACTGTCACACGCCTGCACAACGAGGCACAGACTCAAATGCTCACAATGATGCCTCTAAGGAGTCAACAACCATGTATGAATGAGGGTGGGAGACAGTAAGGAGGCCTCTAAAGGAAATAAAATTCAAAACTAAAAACACTTCATGGAGCCAAACAAAATATTTCTGTGGCTCAATTTCACCCACCTAACACCAATTTGTTTCACCTATTCTCTCTATCATACTCCCTCAGCGTGCAAAACCCTACATCCATTTCTTTTACCATAAAAGTAGAATGCAATACTTTACACTTAGCCATTCAGAAAACATATGTGTTGAATATTTACTATTTTCTAGGCACTCTCCCTCAGCACTTTCGAAAAAGCAATGAACAAAATTAAAAACAAAAAACAAAAAATCTCTGCCCTCACAGAACTTACATTCTAAGGGAAAAGAAGGCAGAGGTATGCAACAAATGAAATACAAAGGGAAAGTATGTAGCATGTTAAATGCCTGTAAGTGCATGAACAAAGAGTGGAACAGATGGGACGTCTGCAGCAGGGTTTTTAGAGGGATGGCGCCACTGTGACAGTGGCATCTCACTGGTTGGAGGCATGGTGATGCCAGCACGACTTTGTGTTTGTGGGCTGGCGTGCCTGACGACACGCCGATGATCAGCAGATAAGCAACAGCCCCCACAATTCAAAGCGAGCCCCGGAGCACAGTTCTGCGTGAGGGTTGTTTAAGAAGGTACAGAAACGGCCCAAACAAATAGCTGAGTCATGAGAGAGGGGAGGGCGAGAAAACAAATAAATGTTTGAGTAGAAACAAAACAGCACAGACTGGCACTCATTTTAAAGAAACTTTAATGAAAAAATTAGAGCATTTTTAAATTCTAAAATACTATTCATGAATAGAGGAATAAAATTAAATAAGAAATCAGGGGTTATTTAAAGCTTCAGCCACCCCTTCACTAATTTCACATAGCTTACCTTATACATTCTATTCTTATTCAGTACTAATAGTTTCCAGAACATTCATGTTTTGGCAAAATAAAATAAAACAAAATACCTTATAAGTCTTTCATGGAATAGTCTACATGTGATGACTTAAGAAAGCCTCTCATGGGGCTGCCCTCCTTGATAACAAACTAACAGCGTCTCCAACAGGGAGATGAAGCTCGGCAGCCACTGACTTGTTGCTCACTGACAATAAAATAGAAATGGAATCTTTATTATCTAGCCTGCTCACCTGGCCACTGACTGTTAAAAAAACCACGTAAGTACTCATGTGAGAAGGCCAAAAAGCACAGTCTTTGTAGCTAATCAAACAAGGATGCATGTGTATTTCATTTATTGCAGTCGACAAATATCTAAGGCGTCGAGCACTCTTTCAGGTGCTGAGATACAGCAATAAGGCGAGCAAAAAGATGATGCCCCTGCTCTCGTGAATCCGAAGCCTATACTCTAGTGAAAGGAGGCAGGAAATAAACAACCTCTGAAAACGTCGGATGCTGCCGCACGGCATCGGCAGGGCAGACGGCTGTGGGGCGGGTGCTGCCGTGGGAGAGTCAGTGGAGCGCTGTCTCCAACAAGGGGCCTGGCGAAGGGAGTTTGCTGACGTGCGTCTCCATGGACAGAATGATCAGAGCAGGGGGACAGAATGCACCAGTCCTGAGAGGGGCACACAGTTACCATTTTAGCTTTGACAAGAAAGGCAAAAAGGCCTTTTTGTGAACCAGTGCAGCTGCAGAAGAGAAGGTGAGACAGAACAGTAAAGAGCTGACATCACAGTCAGAGAGTCCCAGCTTCACTGGAGAGAGGACGAGGCAGTTAAGAGGTGGCTCACTGCAGGGGCACCAGCCAGGGTGCACGTGAGGAAGGAATGGCAGGCACCCGATGGCACCAGGCGACCTGGACCTGAGGCGCTGTCGGCACAGGAAGCAGGGGAGCGCTAAGTATGTGGTGCTCGTTGGTTCTGAACATGTTCTGAGAGTAAGCAATAAAATTTGCTGAGAGTATGAATTTACTGTGTGAAAAAGGAGAGTCAGAAAGGATTGACATTTTTGGTGTGAAGTACTCTGTTGAATGGTGATGATGATATTAAATAAAAGGAGACCGAACAATAAAAGGTTAGAGAGAAAAGTAAAATGTAACAATCTGGATAATGTAGGATTTATGAAGCTTCAAAGATACCCAAATGGAGCTGAATATGACGGTCTAGAAGTCAAAGGGATGTCTGTGGTTGGAGATAAACATTTGAGAATATTCAATATCTACAGAATAATGAACGCTAAGGTAATGGTAAACTCAATTAAACTGTAAACAAAAAAGTAAAAAGGGATCCAGGATTCAGCACCAGGACAGAAGGGAAGGAAGCAGAAGAAAAGAAGTCCAAGGAGGCAGGAAGAAAAGAAACAAAATAGAACTGAAGAAAGCATTTCCAAGCAAGATCACACTGCAATGCTGTGAAAAGGTCGGATGAGATTCGGGCTCCCAGGGACTCACAGGCATCTCGGGGAAGTGGGGAGATGGCAGCCTGGCTACAGTGGGCACAGATCAGACTCCCGGCCCAGGACACAAGAATGGCTTCACATTAAAAACCAGTGTAAGTCACTAATAAAAAATGTAGAATCATCATAACTACAGTATCTCAAATAATGCAGAAAAAGCATTTGATAAAATTCAACACCTGTCACAATAAAGTAAACTCAGAAAGCTTGGAATGGTTTTTGATTAGAAGTCTACCCTATGTAATCTGCAGCACACGTCTTACTTAGTGGACAATCACCGAAAGCTTTGCCCATGGAATCTGAAGAGAGGGCACCCACCGTCATGGCTTCTGTTTGATACTAAGGCCCTGAGCGTCTCAGCTCAATGGGGGGAGACATAAAAAGAGTAAGTATTAGAAAGAAAAAAACTGTCACTCTCAGACATATGATTTGTAACAAAATATTTTGAAAAATCTACAAATTACTAGATTTAAGAGAAGAATAGCAAGATCAGTACATAAAAGATCAATATAACTACCAATTATATTTCTATGTACCAATGACAAATAAAAAAATTAAATTTATAAAACCTTAAATATCTAGGGAAAAACAACAACAAAAAAGAAAGGTTTCTACACAGAAAACTCCCAGAGACCCAAATAAACAGAAGGATTTACTAAGTGCATGAACTGAAAGAGGCAATATAAACCAATACAAATCCTAGGGCTGTTTGGGGGAAACCAGAAAGCTGGGGCACGTGTCACGCAGAGCCCCAAGCACAGGCAGGGCAGTTCAGCCAGACAGCACACCGCGGCGTTTCAGAGCAGTTCGGCGGTGCCTCAGAGGCAGGGGAAAGAGAACACACCGGATGAGACTGGAAATGGCCCCATGTGGTAGCCCAGTTACATACAGGGAGAGAAAAAATAAATTTTGACCTGTATACCTCACGCCCTACACAAAATTCAACTGGTGTAGAAATATAAATCTAAATGTGAAAAGTAAAACACAATTTTGAGTCTCATGGCTTCGGCATACATAAGAATCCAAAATAGTCTAATCATAAAAGAAAATGAAAACTTGACCTATATTAAAATTAAGGACTTTTGTTCCTTAAAAAACACCATTAAGAGAATGACAAGGCAATTCACAGAGGAAAAGATATTTGTGATACATATCCAACAAAAGGATTCATACCCAGGACATATACAGAAGTTCCACAAATGAACAGGAAAATGATAGACAATCCAAATGTAAAAGAGCAAACACTACAGGTTTTAATGAAAGAAGATAATCACAAAGACAATAAATCTATGAAAATGCTAACTTAATTATCACTGGGGAAATGCAGTGCTGACACAGTGTGATCCACCGAATGAAAGACAATCGCTGCCCGCATGTATCTAATACAGAATCGATGTACAGACTAAGAAACTCCTCAACCCAGTAATAAAAAGAAAACAACTCCAACCATTCAAAACTGGCAAAAGTTCTAAAAAGACATTTTTCAAAAAATGTACAAATAGGCAACATCCATCTGAAAAGACGCTCGATACCAGTAGACATCTTATGAATGCAAATGAAAAGTCACATGGCATTTCACACCCACTAGGACGGCCGGAATCAGAAAGACAAGCCATAGCAAGTGCTTGCAAAGATGTGCACGTAAGACGTGAGAGCTACTGGAAAACAGCCTGGCAGTTTCTTAAATGATTAAGCATAAAGGAACAAGAAGGCCCAGCAAACCAGTCTTAGGTACCTATCCAAGAGAAAATGAAAACCTATGTCTGCACACAAACCTGCACGTGCCCACTCACAGCAGTATCACTCGTAGCAGCCAAAACACACGTGTCCACTGAAAGATGAACTGAGAAGCAGAAGCAGTAAGCACACACAACGGGCTATCATGCACTCGCTGAGAAGGAACGGAGTTCTCTCACACATTACATGAATGAACCCTGTAAACACCATGCCTAGTGAAACAAGCCAGCTACAGAAGGACAGCTAGTGTATGAATCCACGGACGTGAAGCATCTGGAACACACAAGATCACAGAGATGAAAGTAGACTACCATCTGCCTAGGACTGGGGGTCTTCGAGGGAACAGGGAAAGCTGGCGAAGGACATGAGCACGTCACAGAAGAGAAAGAACAGATGTCCAGCAAATAAATATAAAAATATGTCCAATCTTAATCAAAAATCTAAAAAATGAAAACTGATACCACAATGAGAAAATATTTATATCCACTAGATTGACAGCGTAATATTCAAGACACTAATCCTGAGAAAGGAAGAACTAAGTCTATTTATTGGACTTGAAGTCCTTTCACAATATTTCTAATTCCAAGCTAAGTTTTATGTGTAAAAAGGCCCCCTTTGGAACTATGCTAATCGACCATCAGCAAACAGACAGCAAGCACTCTGAAGGGGAGCCGTGAGCGTGCCATGCGCAGTAACGCAGCAAAGGCACTTCGCAGTACCGTATTCACACAGCATGTAATTTTACACCAGGCTTCTAAGCAATTCTTTATACTCTGGACACATGAAAACAGTTTCCTATGGCTAAAAAAGAATTAATAAGAAACTCATAACTCTGAATAAAAGATAAAATAATTTTTAGTTTCAATTTTCACTCAGAATCTCTTAATTATATAAATTTCTAACACCCAATTGAGTTCAATGTCTACACTGACAGCTAGCTGCATACTATAAAAACGTTTGTGAATTATCCCAAAATAGAGCCTCTGTACAGTCAATGGAAAGGGAAACTACAGGAAAAGTAGAACTTGTGACTGTCAGTTGTCCATCTTTGAAGGCTACAAAATAAAACCGTCATTAGAGATCACTTACCTTCTCAAGCAAGTAGCCAATGACTAAAAAGCCTTTTCCGCCCAGCATCTGTTCTTGCATGGCTACTGAACTTTTAAGTAGTTCAACCAGGAATGCCAAAAGAGTAGCACTGCATGTAAAGTACAGATAATTTTGTTATGTAATCATCACATGTTCAATTTCAGTACTTTACTATTCCAAAAAATAAAAACCACATCCAAATCTAATCTCTATTTTGCTCGCAACTATTATACCTTATACTATGCAATATATATTTTCTCACAAGCATGAGAAAACTAGTTTTATCTATTTAAAAGTAAGTATCATAAACCAACATATTACTATGTGGATTTTCTAATATTCCAAGGCAAAACATCTAAGTTTACCTACACGCATACATATTCCCTGCTTCGAGTTATTCCCTAACATCAGAAACACACCCACAAATATGTCACTTCATCATAATAAAGAGTATCATATTATTTCTTGGAAGAATATGCTATCTTAGAGAATTTTATATGTAAACAAGGTTGCTTCAGAAGAACACACCAATTTTTTAAATAAAATTTTCATTTAGACCTATTTTTCAGAAACAACTTATATATATTTTTTTAAATATCCAGAGAAATATGCAACATGTTACTTATGTCCATATACGTCCTCAGGAACGATTCATGAGAGCAGAGAAAATAAAATGATTGATGTAATGTTAAAATGAAAAGTGACAGTAACACAATAACGCATAAAAGCAGAAACACAGAAAAGCACACAAAGATATGTGCCAGACAAAAATAAAACACCTGACATGGCGACTGAATGAAAGAAGAAACAAAGAAAACTAAATGACTGCACTGAATTAAGCTTTGATAATTCTGTACTTCACAAAGTTACACAGAACGATTTTCGACCAGCAGCACTGCTACATGGTAGCATTCTTAATTATATCCTTACCATCGTTTATAACAACAAATGACTATAAGCCAGACTTTACCAGCAATTAAAATATTATCTATTTACAGTGCTTTACAAGGTACCCTAAATTGCCTATTTATATTCACAAGAACAGGTAAAACCTCAAACTCCTAAATATACTTTAATATACATGTATTCACTCCTACAAGAAATTAAGAAAATTTGCTAATGAGAAAAACTTTAAAATTATTAAGCCCCCCAAATAACCTAAAATTATTCTAGCTCTACTGGTTTCAATAAAAATGACAACGCATTTCTCTGACAATGTGGCTATTCTTGTTCGAATCAGAAATATTCTTATAAAAAAATTAGCAGCCAAATTATCATTATTACAAAAATCAATGGTTAACAGATTAATGGTTAATAGCTAGAAAAAATATATAGTATATTTGGAAATAAAGTACTCATTACAGGAAATTAAAATTCAATTACATTATTTGGCCCTATTATCTCTAAACCACAAAAACAAGTAAAAACAAGTACTACAAATCAATGATATTCTTCTACTTTGTCCTAAAAATCACAGGCAGACATTTATAGGAAAAGCACAAATAGCAAGGAATTCCTTGGGATTTTTTTTAACTATTTCTGTAAAAAAGAACAGCTATTAAAAGCAGTCTAGTCCATTTTAAATGAATTCTATCAATAGTCAAAGCCACGTCCCAAATAATTGCTTAGATACTATTATACATGATACTTCTGCCTAAACATTTGAAAAGAACGAAGACAGCTACTGTATAGAGTTTACACACTTTCCTCATCTGCATGGACTTTTGACCGACACCTGAGTCAGTGACTTAGGAAGAAAGAAGACTTGGATTCCTAAACATCAGTATTGCCAAAAAGTCAGAAAAGCGTCGCTATGGTCCCTATGGTCCATGAAAAATTCAGAAAGTCTTACAATCACTCACCCTCCTCTGTAGAGCCACATAAAATTATAAGGATGCCACAGATTTTCTTATTTTTTTTGTTAGAAAGACAACTCTTTCTCAAACACCTAATGAATTAACTCAGACTTCTAAACACAGTAGAGTTTGATTACAAAATCAGAAATATTAACTTTATTATTCCAAAATCTTAACATATGACTATGCTACCCATATAATTATTAATTTCACTTGTTTTATCTGTGACAACAATTAAAAAGTCAAATTCATTCACTAACAAAGGTAGTATTAATTTATACCTAAAACCCAATGCAATAGTAATACCATATCTTTTTAAAATCTTTAAAATAGGTATGTTTGACATGGCAGACGTAATAGTGAATAGATGGCTATCTTCGAAGAAGCACATTTTCAAACATAATTTAACAAACTTACCAGTAACTAAAATGCATCGGGTTGCTGCAGGGCTCACAATACACTTGCAAAATTCTGTGCACTGCCACACAAAATCTCTCTCCATTCTTGCCTATTTCCAACACCCCTAGATACAAAGGCAAATATAAAGGATACTTCAGCCCATTCCTATATCTCCTACATACCACTTCCTGTCTAGACACATCAGTTATTCTGCAGAGGATCTAAATATAGAGGATAAATCAAAAGCAAGTATCTGTGTCAGCCAAAACTAGCATACACAACACAGAACATGCGCTTGAAAAGTATAGCAATACCTAGAAACAAACGTTCACAGGAATTTTTACTTGATAGAAAGTGTGCTGATTTTTAACTCATGAAATAAGATGGCTAAACTTTTCAACAGACATTGTAACATATGTTCCATAAGTAGCAATTCTACTTCAGAAACAGTTACAGGTTTTTAATTCTGTCTCCTTTTAAGGAAAATGACACTAATAATCTATAGGGTTATTTCTTAAAAATAATTACCACCTTCTAATGTTTAATAAGCTTCAATTAAATTCGGAAATAATATCTATTTCAAGTGTCATACTTATAAAGGTCTATATCTTAGGAAAACTGAAGGAGTATAATAATACCTTAATGACTCAGTATATTATTAGTACCTCCAAACTTTCTGGTCCATATTATTAAAGAAAACCACATTAGTCTTAGCCCACAAATACCTGAGAATTTTAAAAACTATGTATGAATATGACTAAATTCTGTTTTTAATAAAAATGCATACTACATTTAGGTTCCATGAAAATATATAATAAGTATTGATTTTTACTTAATTTTAATGTTACTTTATCCATCTAACTTATCCATTACTTATTTTTTAAAATAACTTTGTAGATAAGTCATGTAATTTAACAATAAAAGTTTTATTATTTGAGGTACTTTACTGTTTAAAGATGAGATATATCATAAATAGACCTAACTTATAACTGAAATGATTAATACTGAACACACAGCAGAAGTTCAGATCAGAAGCAGTGCTTAGAATTCAGCAGCGGGCCTTTTGGTTTGCTTGGTACTGAAATAAGCAAGCACCTCAGCTAGACGAGCTGTTTCAATATATTAAGATGAATGGAATTAATAATGTTAAAATTAAATATTTGCCCAGAAATTCAAAAACTCCACTTATTAAAGGATGTTTTTAATCTTTAAAAAATACTACAAGCAAATTAATTTTCAGAATAAATTCAGGTAGATTAAGTCCTAATAAGATTTAAGAAACCAGTAAGGGGGAAAAATCTTTTGACTTTTCCATCAAGTTTTGTCTCTTAGGTAGCCAAATTTAGTATTGAGACACACTGAAATCTTGCAAAAGATGATTTCCACTATACAAAATATCTAATACCATAGTTTTATGCTATTTCTTTCACTGCAAAACTCTTCAGAGATGACAGTGATCATAGCAGGAATAAACTGTAAAAGAAATCAACTCTAGTACGTACTCAAGATAATGTCACACTCAACACAATTTTCAGCAACACACACAGAAAAGCCGCACGGTAAGCTAGGAGAGTTAAATTCCTTCACAGTTTGAAGTTAGTGGAGAAAGGCCTGACCCAAAGGGCTCCAACCCCGGGTCCGCTCAGCACTGGCAGACGACCCACTCCTGAAGGTGCTCTCTCGGAAGATCACTGCCCACCTGCCTCCATGTGCAAGAAAGCCTGGCACCAACTGTCGCATTCATCAGTTCAGACACCAAGTGGAGACATATGCCAAAGGAAGGAAACACGTTCCCTGGCAGAGTTTTTTCATTTGAAAAAATGAGGGTAACAGTGAAATGCAGCACAGCACAACGCAAGGACAGATGGGGTACACGGGGGAACACACGAATCACGGAGGCTGCCCTCCCCGCCAGGAAGTCTCTGCCCGGCGATTTCCACCTCCCCTTCCCACCCTGCAAGGAGACGGGCAGCCCGAGACACGCAACTGCTGCCGCGACCACGGCAACGGAAGAGCACGCTTTAGAGGCTCTAACGCGGGTCAAGCGAGTCCACGTTCTGACCGCCCCTGGTAACAAATGTCGGCTTTAGAGTCATTTCTGACAAAAGCCTCCAATGTCAAAAAAACAACTCTCACAGTCCACCAGTCCGCAACCTAACCCCGGAGGACAGAAGACCCCGTGCAGCGCTCTGACTGCACAATCCCTTGAGGAAACCCCTCTGGACATGCCAGAGGTGGTGGCCCCCTACAGAGACCACGCACAACCCCGGGGCACAGGGACACTCAGAAACATGGTGATTTAACTTCCTAATGCCTAAGAACTTCAAACTCTCAAAGAAAAAGTACAGAGCCAGGTTGTGATCACATAAGTGTGATCCAACCACGGAGGCATGCCCAAGTGCCCTTCCTGATCACAGGGCAGGGAGGTGGGGCCTGCTCGGGCGCTGCCTCCCCCTGCACAGGCCTGCTGAGCAGCAGCAGCAGGATTAAAAATACACCCTAGAAGTGCTGAAATCACCAAAGGAAGAAACCAAATGCTTAAACAGCTGATTGCACAGAAAGCTGAAATAATTATCTGACACTTAGTTTTACATACCAAGGTGTGGAAAAGCAGGCATATAGTGGTGAGCACGCGAAACAGCTTATTCTTGTCATATTAGTGCATTATTTTCTATATGAACAACTGTAAACCTACTTTTGCCTCACCCTGTATGTCCGGGAATTTTCTAATCCTCTTATAATTAATTTTCTTTTTTTAAATGATCTATGAAGTAAAACTGACTTATTTCTTTTCGTGTGTGTGTGTGTGTGTGTGTGTGTGTGTGTGTACAATTCTGAGAACGTGAGAGATACAGAGTCACACAACCCTGCCACGATTGGGGTAGAGACCAGTTACAGCACATCGAAAACACTCATTCACCCTGACCCTTTATGTCTTCCCAGTCACACGCTCCCTGCCCAGTCTCGGGTAACTGTTTACCTCTTACCTGTCACTACAGTTGTGACTTATCATGAACTCCACGTACATGGAGTCATTCAGGATGTAGTATGTCACTGACCTCCACATACTGCCTTTGAGATCCACCCGAGTAGATGCACATGTCAAGAGTGTATTGCTTTTCATTGCTGAGTACTATTCCACTGTAAGAATGGATTACAACAGTCTATGTACACTTGAGTTAGATGGAGGCAAGAGAAATTATGAGCAGGATTGTTAAAAATGTTCACATAAAGGTTTCTGCGTGAGCGGCTTTCATTCATTCTCTCAAGCCCCACGCCAGGAGTGGACAGGCTGAGTAACGTGGCATGTGCGCATCTAACTGTCGAGTACAGGGCCGACCTGCAGAGGAGCTGTCCCGGGGCCACGCCAGCAGTGACAGGTCCCAACTGCTCGCCACCCTGCCAGCCCTGGGCACCGCGAGAGGCTGCGGTATGGCCATTCAACTGGGCACGAGCTTGTTTTCTCCCAGTGGTTTCAATACACACGTCTCTGCTGGGGAATGAGGTTGAAGATCTTTTCGTGTGCTGTTCTGGCATCCTTGTATCTGTTTGGAGAAGTGTCTGCTCACGTCTTTCACCCATGTTTAAAAACTGGATTTCATGTTTGCTTAGGTTTGAGAGTTTAATGATTATTCTTCATATAAATCCTTTGTCAAATAAATGATTTTCTATCAACCCCCTCCAACCGCAGCATGTTTTTTCATTGCATCTCTTGCAGAGTAAAAGGTTTTAACTTTGATGAAGTCTAAGTCAAATTTATCCATTTTTTTAATGGACCACATTTTTGATGTCATATCCAATACAGCTTTGCCTAGTCTAGATTATAAAGATGTTCTCCTGTGTATTCTTGAAAAACTTCTATAGTTTTATATTTTATGCTTAGAGTTAACTTTTAATAAGGTGTGAGGTTTAGGTCAAGGTTCTTTTTTTGGCAACAACTACCCTTCCTCCCTTAGACTGCTTCTGCACCTTCACCAAACCAGCTGTCCGTGTTGGTGTACGGCTACTTGTGAACTACACACTGACCCACTGACACCTACATCCGTCCCTTGCTCACATCACACCGCCTTCATTACTGTGGCCTTACAGTGAGTCTCAGGCCCAGGGAAGTATGATTCCTCCATTCCTCCAACTTCACTCTGTTCAGAATCATTTTATCTACCAGAGCTACCATGACTTTCCATATAAAATGTAAAACCATCTTGTCTATATCAACTAACAAATCGAACCAGGTATTGCTAGATTAATTCGTATTCTGTTAAATCTACAGATCTAGTTAATGACATCTGTACTATGTTGAATCTTCCTATACATGAATATGCTTCATCATTTATTTAGAACTTTGATTTCTTTCATCAGCAATTTGTACACTTCAGCACACAGACCCTACATATTTTAGACACTTACACTTAAAATACATTTTTGAAGCTATTGTCAAAGGTATTTTTAATTTGGTTTCCTACTACACATTGTTAATACAGAGAAATAGAATTTATATGTGAGAACCTTGTATCTTGCAAACTTTCTAATCTAACTCACCAGTGTGAGAATTTTGTGTTAAATCCTTAAGTTCCATGTAGATAATCGTGTCATCTGTTAAAATAGTTCTAGCCTTTCTTTTCCAATCTCTGTGACTTTGTCCCGCCTTGCTGCAGTGGCTGGAACCTTGGATTCAGACCAGACCCCCTTGCACACCAGTCAGGGCCGAGTTCACACACGATTTTATTTAGTTACTTTCACATATGCTTCTTTGACAATGTCCAGCTCTGAGGTCAAAATGAAAGGGCTCCATGACCCTCACTCTGCTATGCACTTCTGTAACAGTGCTCATATCCACGGCAAACCAGCTGCAAAAGAGAGAGATTTAAAAAAAAACAACTAAAAAAAGAAGCAAGGGAGAACTTCTGGTTCTGAACATAAGGAGCCCACAAGCCACCTCTCGATCTCCTCAGGGAAAAAGCTGAACAGACTAATCAACAGCTCTTCCAGGACCCACAAAGAGAGGAGAACAGAACACAGCACACTCCCTAGACTGAAGAGAGACAAAGGACGACAGGACGCGTGGGAGCTGGAGCATGGCCACGCGCGTGGACCCTCCCTGGGGGCTGGTGCCCACAGGAAATCCCTGACCTGTAGCTGTCAAATGGCTGGGAGCCGAGTGCTGACAACTTCCCCAGCCACGACGAGGCCCCTGCAGTCACTGTGAAATTTATCTTCAGAAACCTGACCAGGTTTCCACAACTGACAGGTGAGGAAAACCCTCCTGGGCTTCCAGAGGAGAGAAGGGAAAGGAACCACTGTGAAACACGCTGTTTCTAAAAAGGCCCGTTCTCAGGAGAAACCAGGTAACCAGGCCCAGCTGCTGAGGTCTCATCATCAGAGCCTCACTGACCTGGGCAGGGAAACAGCCAGCCCCAGCCAGCTCCAACCATCTTCTCCAGCCCACAGGGGCTCAGAAAGCTGAGACAACGCGGAAGTTCACATCCTCAGGCACAGAGTCCCTAACAGACAGAGCCTGCTCGCGGGACCACCGAAAGGTCCTTGCTCACCGCATTTCTAAAGACCTCTTAACAGCAGCTCCTTTTCCAGGTACATCATGTCTATCAAGAAAAAGTTACAAGGCATAACAATAGGCAAGAACTGCCATTTAAAAAGACAAATCAAAGCCCGGCTGGTGTAGCTCAGTGGATTGAGCGCAGGCTGGGAACCAGAGGGTCCCGGTTCGATTACCAGTCAGGGCACATGCCTGGGTTGCGGGCCAGGTCCCCAACGAGGGCCATGTGAGAGGCAACCATACATTGCTCTTTCTCCGTCCCTTCTCCTCTCTCTGAAAATAAATAAATAATTTAAAAAGACAAATCAAGAATAAGACCCAGACATGGCATGCACGTTGGAATTAGCAGACTTGGAATTTAAGACTACTGTAATCAATATGCTAAGGGCCGGATGGATAAAGCAGCATGCAAGAACAAATGGGCAATGTAAGCAGAGAGATGGAAATCCTAATAAGAAAAGAAATGCCAACAATGAAGAGCACTGTAACAGACATGAACAATGTTTTTGATGGGCTTATGAGTAGACTGAACATGGCTTAGGAAAAATTTTCTGAGTTAGAGAATATAGTAATAGAATCCTCAAAACCCCAAAACCAAAAAGAACAATGATTGGGAAAAAAAAGAACAGAATACCAAAGACTACAGAACAACTACAATACCAAACACATAATGGAAATACCAGAAGAAGAAAGACAATAAGGAACAGAAGTACCTGAACAGAAATGACTACAAATTTTCCCCCAAATTAATGTCAGAATATGAACCACAGATCCAGAAAAGTCAGAGAACACCAAGCATAATTTTTTTAAAAAAATAAAAGCAGAACAAAAAACTACACCTATACGTTATCATTTTCAATTTACAGAAAATCAAAGGTGAAGAACAATTCCTGAAAGATGCCAGAAGGAAAAAAACCTCACATACAGCAAAAATAAGAGTGACATCAAACTTCTCCTCAGAATCCATGCAAGGATGGAATGGAGCGAAACATTTAAAGCTTTGAGGGGGAAAAAAACACCAACCTCAACTTCTGTACAGTGCAAAATTGTCCTTCAAAGGTGAAAGAGAAATAAAGACCCTCAAACAAACAAAAATTGAAGAAATTTGTTTCCAGAACGGTTTCATTGAAAAATGTTAACAGAAATTCTTTAAAGAGAAGGAAAATAGTATGTCAGAAACTTGGATCTACATAAATAAAAGTAGAATACTGAAGAAGAAATATTAACTTTTATTTTTTAATCTAAAGTAATCAAAACAATAGCACACGTTCATATGCTTATGCATGTCAAATGAATGACAGCAGTGACATCAGGGACAAAATACAGAAATTAAAATTATTTTATTATTATAAGGTACTCAAACTACTCATGAAGTGGTATAGCGATATTTGATAGTAGAATGAATTAGCTGCAAACCATATGGCAACCACTGAAAAAGTAAAAATATTAACCATAATAGCCCTGATCAGTGGCACTGAGTTGGTTGGGCATCGTCCTGCAAAGCAAAAAGTTGCAGGTTCAATTCCCAGCCAGGGCACATGCCTGGGTTGTGTGTTTGATCCCTGGTCAGTGCAAGAGACAATCGATTAATATTTCTCTCTCACATTGATGTTTCTCGCCCTCTCTTTCTCCCTCCCTTCCTCCTCTCTCTAAAAATAAAAATAAAATATTTTTTTAAAACGTAAGCATAACTGATATGCTAAAAAAATAAGATTAAACTGAAATATATAAAATGTTCAATTTAAATCACAAGGAGAAAAATAACACAACACAAAAACAGAAACAAAGACCAACAAATGGATAACAGTTACAAAAATAGTAACTACTAATCCAACTCTATCAGTAATCAGTTTGAATGTCAATGTCTAAATACACCAATTAAAAGACAGAAACTGTCAGAGTGAACCAGAAACCACCACCCACCAACGATGTCTACAAGAAACCCACTTTAAATATAAAGGCACACATGGATTGCATGTAAATGGATTGAGAGAAATATACCATGATAACACTATCAAAACGAAAGTAGGAGTACCTGTATTACTTTCAGACATAGCAGTATCCAAATCAAGAAAAGTTAACAAAGACTAAAAAGAGCACTGCATAATAATAAAAGGGTCAATTTTCCAGAAAGACACAGAATTCTTAAGGTGCCCTAAAAGCAGAACACCAAACTAGACGATGCAAAACCACTACCTACAACTGTAAGGAGAGAGAGATGGTCCACTGTGAGAGCCAGAGACCCCAACACCCTCTCTAAGAAACGGACAAATAGATCCAGCAGAAAATCAGAGCCTCGCTGAGCTCCACACCAGCAGCAAACCCCGGCATTAACTGCCGTCTGCACACGACTCCATCCAGCATCAGCAACACCCACCTCCATTCAAGCTCAGAGGAGACGCTCATTGAGACAGGCCACGTGCTGGGTCACAAACCAGAACTTACACATCTAAAAAATAGACACCATACAATATCTACTCCCAGATCACAATGGAATTAACTAAAAATGACAGAAAGATAACTAGAAAATCCCATAATATGTGGAGATTAAATAGCACACTTTTAAATAAACATAGGTCATAAAAATCTTGAGCTATTAAAAATGTTTTGAACAGAACAAAAATGAAACCACAACTTATCAAATGTGTAGAATGAAATTAAAGCAATGCATACGGAGAAATTTATAACACCAAGTGCTGTGCTATGATATTGATTTATAATACATATGTGTGCTCTTCTTCCCAATTTCTAGCACAGAGCTCCTAAAGTCCTTGAAACTTTCTAAGTGATGAGAGCAATGAAGCTGCCTGCAGTTATGTTCCAACAAATGGTGTGAACTGAAGAACTGAACGACCACATAAAAAGTCAATCTAAAAATAGACCTTATACCTTTAACAAAAAGTTACTTAAAATGGATCACTGACCCAAATGTAAAATGCAGTAACATAAGAGAAAACCTTTGACTTTGGATATGCTGATGACTTTGCAGACAAAATACCAAAGCCACAATCCATAAAATAATTGACGATCTAGACTTCATTAAAATGCAATGGTTGTACTCTGAGAAAGACAGTACCAAGAGACTTAAAGACAAGCCACACACTGGGAGAAAATATTTGCAAAAGATACAAGTGATAAAGGACTGTTATCCAAAATATACAAAGAGTACTTAAAGCTCAACAACAGGAGAACAAGCCAATTTGAAAATGTGCCAGAGACCTTAACAAAGACCTCACCAAACAAGATATACAGTTGACAAAAAAGAATACGAAAAGACACTTTAAGTGATTATCGATGTCGGTATCAATGTTCATCCTTGGATAAAAAGTACGATTCTGGTGCGTGATGCTGATAATGGGGGAGGGTATAAATGTGCGGGGAGAGAGAATATATGAGAGATCCCTGTAAAATTTTATCATACACACAAAACTGCTGTAAAAATAAAGTTTGTTAAAAAATAACTTTAAATTTAAAAGTAAAAAGAAGTTAAAAACAATAAAACTGTGCAGATGAGGAGACTCTGAGTTTTTATTCAGGGCATTCTGGTCTGAGATACTTTCCACACCATTTAGGTATGTAAGCCTAAATAGAAGGCAGCTAGCGGAAAAGCTGAGGGAGTAGTCACCCTAGATAACAAGGCCACGAACCCAGAAACAGATGAATATCAAAGCCGATATAGTCACAGCATACACTCACTGTGATCTGTGAACAACGCCCTGCTCCTCCCTCCCGTACACACCCTCCGCCACACACCTGGCCACCGCCTCCAGAGCTGGAGCGCCTGGGAGAGCCTCACATACGTCCCACCCACGCTTCACTCCAAGTGTCCTGGGCTTCTGCGGTTGGGTTGTGAATGTTCAGGCAGATGCCAGTGTTCTTTGCAAAAGCAAATAATACTGTCTTCAGTTTTAGACTGTATGATTATCATAAAATTAACATAATACAGCAATTTACCTTTCTTATTTTGAAAAGAAATATAAAAACATAGAAAAGCTAAAAGGAATATTATTCCATGGATAAAGTAACAATATTTTATGTAACAAGATTATGATTGAAATATTGAAGGATACAGAATGTGGATATGAAAAAACTAGAGGAAAATGAAGGCAACACATTAAAGATTATGTGTTGTAAACTAAAAGAGCACAAAGTAACACAGCATCAAAATGGATTGCAATATGTATAAAGAAAACTTTTTATGGAAAAATTACTGTAGAAAAGCAACTACTTATTATGAAAAACACTTTAAATTATGTATGTACTATAAACTTTATTATTAGATATCTTCTATGCAGACTTCTTGGAGTTAAAAAAGTCTTGCCTGACAAAAAAGAGAAAACAGTTTGAACATCACATTAAAATTTCCCTGTCTCAGGGAGAAAACTTAATGTACTTCATTTTTCCTCCTTACAAATTAATTTGCACAGTAAATTCAATATAAGTTCCATTTTACTCTCATTAAATCTCACTACACAAATTGTTACTTGTTCTCTAGTAATAGTAGGCAGTATCACACATACTTAAAGGTACTCTCTGTGTCTGTTTCAGTCAAAGGACATCTTCATGACTAACTTAGTAATCTTCACAAAAAAGGCTAAGTAGCAAGTATGTTTGTTAAGAAGTGACACATACACTTCTGAAAAATATTTAAAAAATAAAAGTACTATGATTTGATAGGTATACATTAAAAAATACTGAAAAACCTTTGGAAATGGAAACAGTGATTACCTTCCCTACGTGTGACGACCAACCCCCACGAGAAAGAGTCACTACAACAAGCGCTGAGTCCACTTACTCAGTGGACAGGAAGACAGCCACACCTCCTACTTTATGCCAGGTGGGCTGAAGTCACAAAACAAAATTTTGACATTTGATGTATATAATAGGCACTTTTCCTTGAACAAAAATTCAGGAAACATGGTCAGACAAAAGATTATGTCCCTTAGAAGTTTAAGAAAAAATCCACATTACATAGTTAGACACTGAGATGTGGAAATTTTGGGGTAATTTTTTGATTTATGTATGACTAGTGCTAATCAGGACTTTACAATGAAACTTTTCATTATTAAGGGGGCTGCTTAATTATTGAGGAGGTTATAAAATTCAAGATAATTACAATAATAACTTTGGTTAGCAAGACAGTTTTGGAGAAAAATCTTGATTTAAGTTGACTAAACAAATTAATGAGTCACTGATACTCCTATTACAAGAGTATTCTTAATGACAGACCATTGAGATCAATGCATTATGGGATTCTCAAAATTTTTTATATAATGTATTCCATTGGGCAGTCTATCAAACCACCTATACCATAATAGAAAAAAGTTTGAAAAAAAATTTCTTTACTCCCAAGAATTTAAATTACCACGTGAAATTCATTTTTGGTATATATAATTTATCAGAGTTAAAAGAGCATTCAAGTAAATTTTGGTTGGTAATACAAAACTGTGTCCCATCAATGAACTACTGGCGCTTCCTGAGAAAAGACAGAAGCTCCTGCAATGCCCACTACCTCCAGATACCGTGATACTTGGCACACGCTACCTGCTGTCACTCAGGCTGAGATCAGTCACACGCATGCAGAATGGAACCCCACAACGGGCAGCGCCCACTCTCGAGGCCCCCACTGGGCCACTCAGGTCACGGGACCAACCACCAGGCCCTCGCAGTCACCTCCCAGATCCCCAGAAGAGGACCAGCAAAAACCACACAAGAACACGGGGACCTACCCACAGCGACCCCTGGGCGACCACCTCATGCTGTTCCAGACCCCTGCCCCCCCAGGGTCAGACCATGTACAACAGAATGCTGGCCTGAGTCTTACCTGTCTGGTGCCCCAAGAACACCTGCTCCCCACACCTCAGGCCTCTAAGGAGAACTACTCTTTTCTTGTGGTTTTAATTGTTGAAGGCACCAAAGCCCATTTATACCTTGTGCCAGGAAAGTGTTTTTTCAAAGCAAATTCTTCTTAGGTCACACAATGAGGAAGATTTATTGTTTTGTATCACCCCTAGAATTTAATAACAAATGTTCTTAAAAAGGGGTAGGCCAAAGTTGAGAAGGATAAGTACTTTGCATTAATGCATATGATCATCCAAATCAAAGGAAAATGATATTTCTAATTTACTGAGTCACTCCCAAACACAAAACACTGACCACTTCAAGACTGGCGTTATGCTTCCTGAGATAAGTTATTAATCATTGGCTCACTCTTGGTTTATTAACTGTCTAGTGAAAGGCAGCATGTGTAGTTCCTGCTCTCAACACCCGCTGGCCTCAGAGAGATCGCCAGCCCAACGCAACGTGGCACGAGCCCCTGGTGATGGGCGAAACAGCCAAGCAGCTGAGCTTGCTCAGCAGAATCACCAGGAACAGGATAAAACCACAACAGTAATGACATACGGCCTCATTTACTTATCCAAAAACAGATCACATCAAAAATACCGTACGTGTTGCCACATGCTTGTTAAATCAGTTCAATAGTACTTAGCTACTCCTTTGTTGCTTAATTTTCCGTGCCATGATTAAGGGTAACTACATGTTATTAAAAGAAGAGGCTATAGAAAATTATTCTTAAGAGATTTAGAGTAAGAGGGTAACAATACAAAATCCAAAAACCAGCTTAAAATAACCATCTTAAATCGGTCAAAGCTTTGTGTGATTTCACGTGGTTTGTTTAGCATTGTTCAAAACTTGAGCTAACACATTCCTCACTTTTAAGCCATTCTATCTAGAAAATGCATAGGATAGTTCGAAATCAGTTTGTATCGCTACAACTAAAATTCAAAATAAAAAATCCTACTTAAGTAATTCTTAAATGTAAGTAACATCGTTGGTAAAAGAAGCTCAAATAGAAAGGAAGCTGACCCCTACTGTGACAACCAATCCTTAAGAAACGGGATATCTAATATCTGAATACTGCTGAGCAGGGCAGTGCCAGAGATAACCCGGTACATCTCCTAACTCACAGTCACATGCAAACAGAGCCCACAGGCACTGAGAGCTGAGGGGACTGAGCTACATGTTCCATCCCACTGAATCCAAATAATCCAGTTAGTACTACTGTCTCCATTCTACAACAGTGGGAACTAAAGCACAGAACGGGAATAATGCACCCAGAGTTGCACTAATAAACAACAGTAAACTTGGGATTTGAACCCAAGTCTGGCACACATACAACAGCTATAATACACAGCCTTCATGATAAAAGAAGCCACAAAAATTCTCTTACACAAATAAAGCCTACTTTTAAAGGATCCAAAAAATTAAGACTACTCTTTCAATAAATTATTTTAATGCTAAGACCCCTACATAGAGTAAAACTCATCAAAGTTTATAGCAATGGTATTGTAGTGCCAACGAAGTTTACATCTTACAGGAACAGTAAAAAATTTCATATGAAGAGACTACTGAGTGGAAGAAAGTACATGAACCTAAAATGATTCAGCTTGAAACAGAAGGCAGAGAAAATTAACTTATTTTAGGGCTTAGCTCAATTTCTTCAAAAATAATTAAAAATAAGATTATATTGTAATTTTTGGCACATATTTCTTAGATAAACAGATTTTCAAAAAAAGAGTATACTGAATTTTCTTGGAAGATGTACAAACTTCAAATAGACTCTCGTCCCTCTACAATTTCATGCGACTAAAACTAAGAAGATACAGCCTATTTCAAGGTCTTAGTCATCGACATGAATTTATGAGACACCTGGAAAACAGGAAGTTCTGTCCATCCTTGCCCAGCCTATAGTGAAGACTCTGTGTCCTTCAGAGAGAGGGGAAATCCCATTCAACGGCTTGCCTTTAATATTTTAAAAACCAAAAGACTGTGTCACCGATGCACACACTTGTCTATAATGTTCACCTCCAAAAATCTACCTGACCAAAGACTGTATTACTGATACGCACAACTGCCCACAAAGAAGTGAACCTTAGACAGCCAGGACCTTGACGCAATTACACAAAAGTAGTAAGTGAGAATTCAAAATGGCCCCCCGGCTGAGTCCCGGGGGCGCCAGGAATGGGCAGGTGCTACCATTGCAGGGGAAAAGGATCCCTTTCTTCTCTCTGTTCTCCACTGGCCATAAACTAAGAACACACATATCACTGAGAAAGCTGAAGTTATTTATCACAGAGAAAAATTAAAATGAATGATATACAAGAACTCAAATCAAAATGAAAATCAGAATGCTGAACTGTTACACTGGCTTTTATCTCCATGATAAAATAAATACAATTTAAATATCAAAATATAAACACTAAAATGAGTTTTAAAAGACAGGCAATGAAAAATAACCATGTGTCTTAGATGAATGGACCAGATAACCTGTTAAACATAATTTTAGCACTAAGATTTTATGAGAACTATTCATAAAGCTATAAATTATTGTGGATGATTTTAGTTATAACATTTCAAACTGTATCATCTTTCTAATATTTCTTTCTCAAAGCAAGAAATTCCATTTCCAATTAAAATAATTATGGACTTGATATTAATGCACAAGGAATATTTAAATTACATATGGACTCTCCTACTGGCTGCTCCGTCTCCAACTTCTTTTCACAGCACTTACTAGGCTGTTAGTTACTGATCATAACAGGTACTGGGTCATTCAGATGATAAAGATACGACATTTTTTATTTAAATCCAGGACTAGAATTTGAAGTTCCGTTTTTCCAACAGGCTGGCTTCCCTCCCCATGACAGTGTTTAAGACCTCACGGCAACTGGGCCTGACTCAGGGTCCCGCTGCCCTTCCGAACGCCAGCCTCCCTGCTACACTGACACGGGAGGAAGCATGACCCACGGGTGGGAGCCGAGCTTTGTAAAGGTGCAGGTCGCAGCTCTAGTCACATTTTCACTTGACATGAAGACAGCCCCAACACAGGGACGAGATTAACAGCAATCATACAGTAGAAATGTGTTATAGCTAATTTAAATAAACATGAGAAAATCCTGTTACATTTCAATGGACTTTACGTTTTCCCATCTTCACTTCATTCACTCGTTTTTCATCAATGCAAACAGGAAAGGCTTCATGTGTATGTGTACATAATAATGCAGCATTCGGATAGTGATGCTGAAGTAGTAATTACTGTTTGCCTACAAAACTTTTCCTTTAAATTCTCTAAACATAGCAATGTACACAACTAGCTGTTAAAATTCACATGTAACTTCTTACATATGATTCTAAGATATAAGATTAAATGAGTCTGATATGAGATATTTTTAATGAGGAGGTAAACTACAGATATTGAAATCAACCTAATTAGAAGAAACTGCATTTTTTTATAGACGCAGATATGCTACTGGTTAGATATGGGCTCTCCAACATGAATTATATACAAAGAGCAGTGAATATCAATTAACACTGTGCTAGTCTTATGATAATAACATTACAAAATAATACAATATTTAAGATACAAATTATGTAACTGTTATTAAAACTTATTTTTCAGAATGAAGTTTATCCTGAAGTAAATAAAAATAGTAATTTTATTTAACCTGACAGAATTTCCTGGAACACCCAAACCATGAGCACGTGCGAAGGACAAGGCTGGGACTAACTTCCCCTCAACTGCACATTATAACCACTGGGCTACATCTGGTAAGAACTTTTTGTTTGTTACGAAGGCAGTCACTCCTTCATGGTTGTAGGATCCCAGTGTCAGGTTATTTTTATATTGTATAAATATGTATCTGCCTTACCCCCAAGGAAACGTTTATTAGAACTTTAAGAATAAAAGTCCAAAATTATAATACATTTATACAACACCAAGTATGCCAGGTGTAATCAAAGTGTGCAGAAAATGTAGAAGTTATCACTCAAAGGAAACTTACCAGACAGTTGTTTCCACTTGACTGTCATTGAGCTGCCGATTGTCCAGTTGGGCAAAAAGCGGGAAAAGAACTTGAATCCCTCCAATTGAATGAATTGCACTATGAATTGAATGTGTTACTATAGCTTTCACATCCTATATTAAAAAACAAAATTGTTGATTACATTTCTGAAATATATTATCACTATTTCCTGTTCCACATAACTTTGTAAGAGAATCAAATAACAGCAGACATTTTAAAAATCTGCAATTATATAATTTTTGATACATATGTAAAATAAAAACTTGAAATTTGAAATCTTAGATTTTTACACTAAAAGTGTAAGCTATAAATCAAGAGATATTTTATAGAAAGAAATACTATTCATGGGTTTACAGATACTCAGGTAATTTTACATTAGTGAGATATATACAACTGTTCTTAAACTAAAGTCTGTTTTTATATTAACAACTATCTGTCCAGCTAATCAAGTGATTTTATTTCAAAGGCTAGAGAACATGAAAGATATCAAAAATGACGGATATCCTGCTACAGAGACAAGTCCAAGGCAAAGCACCCAAAAAAAGGAGAGAAAGGCAAAAAAGTCATTCGAAGCACTAGAAACCACAAGACCAGCAGCAGCCGCACTTGGAGGTGAGCACGGCCATGCCTGCAAGTGAAGAGGCTGTGGACAGGAGGGGAACGCGGACCCGAGCGGGACCCCACCTGGAGCATGAGGGCGTGCGGGGAGTGCACAAAAATGGACGCGTTCTCCTTGGGTGAGGACTCCAGGCAGAGCTGCGCGTCCGTGGCCTTGGCGTTGTACGTGAACGCGATGCTGCTGGCAAGCTTCCCATCGTACAGAACCTGCTTGTGATGCTCGGCCAAATGAATATCACTCTCAGATTTAAACTTGAAGGTGCTCTGGAAAAACAAAACTAAGTCAGACTCTCATTTTAATGGTAACACAATAAAACTCAAGTTTTTAAAGAGAAACATTTAAGATAAAAACTTTGTTGTGACCCTTCTAGGCATTAATCTGATGTATTATAGCATTTAGTTATTCTCACTTCAGTTCTATGAGAGTTAAATTTTATTATGCTAATAAGCACACAGAGCTTTATTTTCTCTTCTTTATTGCCTTTGACTATTTATAAAATGATTTTATTAGGAAAAATATAAGGTCAAATGATAATAAATGTAAAATGAATTCTGCTTGAATACTCCCTAACATAAATTTTTCTTTTTAATACTTTCAAAACTGTACACACACACCCATACACACTGCCTGGCACATAAAAAACCGTCACTGGCTATGAAAAATGTTTTAATGCAAAAATATTTTTCTTTACTATAAAAAGTACATCAATATAATGAATACCACTGCTACTCCACAAAAGTATTAACAGCCACATTAACCCAAAATAAGCAGTTCATGAAAACATGTTACAATTTATTTTGTTTTTAAGATTTTATTTATTTATTTTTAGAGAGAGGGGAAGGGAGGGAGAAAGAAAAGGAGAGAAACAGCAATGTATGGTTGCCTCTCACATGGCCCTCACTGGGGACCTGGCCTGCAACCCAGGCATGTGCCCTGACTGGGAATCGAACCGGGACTCTCTGGTTCCCAGCCCGTGCTCAATCCACTGAGCTACAACAGCCAGGGCAACATATTACCACTTTAAATAAAAGAAGTAAAAACACACCAGCTGCAATGAGAAAGGAATGGTTAGGAATGGCTGGGGTTTGCCTGCAGATGCAAACCTCACACTGACACGACATTTCACCTTGGCAACAATCGCATGGTATCAGTACTACAATTTCCAAATGACGACGATGCAAACCAAGTGTCAGAGACCCGAAGAGCCGGGGGAAAGGGCCAGGACAGCAAGCCCAGCCCCTCCGTCTCGGGTCAGTGTTAACAGACTGACAGTGGAGTGGGCTGGGTCATAATATAGGCGCTGCCACTGACCATCTCTTGACCTGTGCTTAAGACCCAGAAACAAGTTAACTGATGCAGTCGACTGCCTACTCCGGCGTTACAAGGAGAGGAAACCGACTGTCCCAAACTCGCGCTGCTGCAGGAGGCAAACAGACGTGTGTGTGTGTGAGTGAAGGGGGCCAGGTGGGGGCTTCTTCAAAGTAGGGAGGGCACGTCTTGTCCATGGCTGACCCTACTACTCAGCTCAGGTCAATTCCAGGGCCATCTTGCCAGTACCCCCAGATTTTCAAGAGAAACATAACACCAGGATTTTTATATAAAGTCACCTAATTTGGTAATTGATCTAAACTTTCTAAAACACTGTGCAGACCAAACAGGTCAGGCCAAATGTAAACAGTTCTCTATGTGTGGACTAGTATCTAGAGAGCCTTTCTAACTTGCACCGGGCTGCAAACCATTAATTACAGGCATCTGCCAAGCCAGACAAGAGCAGTGCGGACAACTACAGGGTGCGTGGCTGTGGCTGTGGATGGTACTTACCTCTGAAACGTGAGTGTGTTCCTGTATTTCCACATTACAAACTAGCTAACAGATGGTGGTTCTCTGGATCAGACATTTCATTCTCCTCTCAATTAAATAAAATGTAGAATGTTCTCTCACCTCACAATTTCAAACTTTAACCTTTTTTAACTCACTGATTCATACTTTCCATGCTAGAGGTTAACAACTGGATTTGATACATGTTCTAGTTTAAAATACTCTCTCTCAGTCCCTCACACACTGAAGGAGTGGTGACAGTCACAGCAATTAATAAATCCTGTTATGACGCAACAATGAATAATTTAAGCTTCATGTGTGGTTTAAATAAAATCTCAGCTAACTGAAGTTTTCAGCCAACTGCTATGTCCTCCACACCTGGGCAAGCCCACCACAGCCCCCACCCTGTCCCCGCAGGCACGGACCACGCGTCCCGTCGCTCTCACTGGGAAACCGAGCCCAATGGGAGGGCCACCTCTGCTTCTGTTCCAGTCATAACACAACTGGGCCTGCCTGCCTGCCTTCCCTTCACTCTCCACACTTTGAGAAAAAGACTTGTTAATCTCAAAAATTTCTGCAGTTATCTTTCCTGGTAGGAACTGTACATTTAGTATTTAAAAATTGAGAAAATATACATGCACCCATACATTTACAGTCAACTTCTATTAACAAGGAATCTTTGAAATGCTGGCCACTTTGAAAACTTCATACTTTTTCATGTAATGCCCCCAAATTTAAAGACATTTTCTTTTAAAAGTTCTGACTTCGACAGAGGCGCTCTGTGCCTACGTCAGGATGCTCAGAACACATTCTGTGCCACATGGGTTCCTTCCTGCACACAGAACACAGTGACAACAGGGTGGGGGCACTCACTGTTACTGCTGGCAGAGAAGAGTGTGAGGAGAAAGGAGAACGTGATTGAGAAAGCGCCATACGAGAAATGACCGAGCTTGAGAAGCAGCTCAGGTGGATGTCTGCTTGCGTGACTGACTGTTTCTGGCCCCAGGTCCTCTCTGCTGTCAGGAGGAACCGTCACTTATGAAATTTCCCTATGGCAATCATACTGAACTGAAGGTTTACTATCTGTTTACTTGATTCTCTTTTCTTTTTAAAGATTGTATTTATCCTTAGAGAGAGAGGAAGGGATGAACAGAGAGAGAGAAACATCAATCAGATGCCTCTGACATGTGCCTCAACCAGGGACGAACCCGCAACCCAGGCCTGTGCCCTGACCAGGCATCAAACCAGCGACCTTTCGCTCTGCAGGATGATGCCCAATCCACTGAGCCACACCGTCTGGGACTATGTACTTGATTTCCTAACTTTATTTATACTGTGCTTGTTCGACTGTCACTCTAATTGGTATCATTCTGTTCATGCTTGAAGGAAGCCACTTCCCATAGTTTATGCAACAAGGCAAGAGTGACCCGCCGCAGTCACGGACACATCCTCACGCACAGCACCAGCGGCGGGCCTCAGGCCTCGGGCCCAGCTATACCAAGAGGCCTGCAGACAAGTGAGTGCCTACGTGAGCACAGACACGCTGTTAGGGGCAGTAAAACAAAGGACATGATGCAGAAAAAGATGGTAGCAGGTATTCACACTTGACATACAAACGATGGCATCACTGTCATTCAGTCTCTGATTATTAAAATCACTGAAATAGAAATACATTTTCAGAAGAGCAGAGTCAAACTGTCACTTCTATGTCCGACATGGAACATAAAAATATAAACAGAAATACTAATGCAGAAATACAATGACAAATTTTTTTAATGTTAGTAATCATTTTCCATTACACAATCTCCACACTAGTTATCCAAACATTAGGCTTAAAAAAAAAAAAAAAACCCCAGCTCTTCCATCCAAGACGCGTACTTCTTCAGCATTACAAACACCTTCATGGGAACTATATAATTCTTTTTCATCTCCCAACAGTCTGGTATTTCACCATTCCCAATGTGACTTTAATAAAACTCATATGTTTCCTAGCCAGGTGTTCTGCACGTTAAAAAATAATTTGTATATATGAATGCAATGTCTTATCTAAATAAGTCTTCTTTTTAAAAGTTAAAAAGCAGGAAGCATATGATAAATCATATTAAATAATTGGTTTTGAGAAATTAGGATCCTCACTCTGTACCCACTGCCTTGCCTATTGCAAAGGACAAGCAAAAGCAGAGGCTGAAACCAAATACTTTCAGACACATGTAATATTTTATACCATTTTCCTTCTAAATCTTTATTCTTTCCAAGTTACCTCTAATTTGGAACACAGTCATTTCATTTGTTCATTATTTTATATATTTCAAAATTTGAGATTTCAAATACCACATTAAGCATTACAGTTTTATAAAGTTTAATTCTTCAAAATTATATCAAGAAAAGCCATGGCTTCCACATAAGAAAACATACTAAATAAAAATAGTTCATAAAAGGTAAATGTTAAAAAAAGCAAAGCACCTTTGAAACAAAATAAATACTAAATTAAAGCTGAGTTCCAAAATATAGAAATGGCTTTCAAACCCCACTGAGGACTATCATTATATATTACACATCACACTTCACACAGAATTTACATAGAACTTTCCCCAGAATTTACAGTAAGACAGCTCCCACTACCTTATAGCCAGGTCCTAACTGATGGATGGCGAATATCTGGGCGGGGTTGAGGGCTTCACTGAACACGTACACAGCACCAAGCTGCCCGCAGAAGACCCTGTTGGCGTCAGCAGTTTCAGAAGATCCAAGAAAGCACTTGTCATAGCTCTGTTTTAAAAAAGTCACAAAAAATAAATGTGTTATTTTGTAATGACAAAATACTTAAGGATGCCTTCCTTTACTATCATAACAATAATCACAGAAGAAAGTTATCAGTGAAGACTTTATAGAGTATTTAAGTAGTAAAAACCAGCTAAAGATTTTTGGGAAAAATAAATCAGTTAAATATTTTATATATACGGGCAAGCTACACAAACAATAACCATTTACTCAGTAATCACTTGACCACTTTCCAAACTTTATAGTTAAAGGCAAAAAGGCTTATAGTTATTTATTTACAATGGCAAAAAAATGAGTTTAAAACTCTAGTGAATTATAATTATCTCTATAAAGAGATTCATCTGAATCAGAGAATACAATGTGTGGTTGTGCTCAAGGCAACCACACACTGATGTTTCTCTCCCTCTCTACCTCCTTTTCCCTCTCTCTAAAAATAAATAAATAAAGTCTTTTTTTTAAAGGGGGTTTGTGAAGTCTCGTGCTGGAGATTTCTCGCTGGACAATGCTCTGCGGTCAGGAAGACCAGTTGAAGTTGATAGAGATCAAATCGAGGCATTGAAAACAATCAACATTATACCATGCAGGAGATATCCAACATACTCAAAATATCCAAATCAACGAAGTTATTGGTGAAAATGAAAAATGATTCTTTTATTTTACAGAAAAAAAACATATAATCTGCCTTGGCTGGTGTGGTTCAGTGGACTGAGTGCCGGCCTGTGAACCAAAGGGTTGCCAGTTCAATTCTCAGTCAGGGCACATGCCTGGGTTGAGGAGCAGGTCTCCAGTAGGGGGCAAACAAGAGGCAACCAAACATTAATGTTTCTCTCCCTCTATTCTTTCTTTCCCCTCTCTCTAAAAATAAATAAATAAAATCTTTCTATATATACTTATATATACGAAGATACATATATCTTTAGATAATATATAAACTTTTATATATAAATATATATATAAACTTTTTGGCCAACACAATATTTATTCATTCTGTTTAAGGTCTTCCTTTCAGATCCAAATAAGGTGAAAGACACATTTTTTAATGACTGAGATTCTAGAAAGAATAGAACACTACCATGATGTTTTTGACCTCATACTTGATAAGTTAGCCAAGCAATTTTCCTTTTTTGTAGCACTAATCAGGTCCAGTAGCAATTATATTAAATTTAAGACTTGCATATTCAATTAATAGAAAAAATTTTCAAAGTAAAACTATGAAATTTCTAACAAGCTATTTTATTATTCAATTCATATTATAAACAGTGCTATCTCATATGCTCAAATACATTAAAACATGGACCTTAAAAAAAACTTACATCATTTGTGTTAACATGCCAAGCCATGTCACCATAGGACACCAGCTGTCCATTAACATAACACCGGATTTCGCTGTTCCTCCACCGGTTGTAAATGTGGACGATGCTGATCATGTACCACTTAGGAAAAAAAAAAAGATGTCCATAGGTAATGTTTAGTTTTTACTGTATAAAAAGCAATCCCAACATTCATAATACACTGCAAACGCGCTCGGAGGAAGTAGCCGTCACCCTCTACCACCTCCCTTCCCCTCCCATTCCCCATTTATCAGACGAAAGGTGCAACTCATAAAGAACAACTGAGAACGAGACAGAGCCAGAACCCCTTAAGTCTTGGTACATCTTCCTTAAAACAAGATCCAAAAATTGGAGGAATGCACTACTTGTGTTCATTCACTTCATAACATTTACACGGCGCCAGGCATTGCAAACACCCAGATTTGAGAGGGCCGACCACAGCCCCAACACTTCTGGAATGTATGGCAGAATGAGACAGACGCATGTCAGACGGACACAGATAGAATGACAAACACAACACTCACTGCAGGGAAGAGACAGCAGTGCAGGTGAGAGAGAATAGCCTGGACTCTGCTTTGCATGACATGGTCAAGAGAGATGTGTCAAAGGAGCATTTTAACATTTAACACAAAATCCAGGAATAACTAAATATTCTAAACTTAATGTGTGAATATTCATTAAGAATAAAAAATAAATTTCATAGAGTTCTCATTTTATGATTACTAAAGTCAACAAAAAGCAGTTTTAGTGTTTATTTTCATACGGGATGATTTTAAGTCCTATAATAATTTGTGGATCCAAACCTTAGTTTCTTTAAATTTAAGAGTCTAAAGCAAAAAATATAAAAATATTTTCTAAAATATAGAAAAATATAAATGACTTATAGATACTTTTGGTGGTTGGGGGGTGGGTATTAACTAGTTTTCCTAAAAAAAAAAAAAAAAAAAATACAAAATACAGACTTTATTCTCCAGATTACTTAAAAGCACTATTGAATTATTTCATATATACTGGCAAAGTATAGAGCTTTAATAGGAATTCTCAACCACTGAAATATGTTATTTCAAGGTATCCTAAATACTTAGCACAAAATTCAATTTCATTTACTTTGACTTGGAATGTAAAAACTGAACTCACAGAAAACAGTAATATGGTAATACTTAACACTGTTTCTCAACTATAAAAAAATGCATCCAGTCAAACCATTTAACTCCTTTACATGTCTTTTTTAAAACTGTTTCATTCTAGGTAATCTTTAATGCTAAGCTTCTGTAAACTGAGTCTTTAGTCATTTAACAGATCATGTTTCTAAATATTATGAACTTATCAAACAGATGATATTAAAAACTGAGCATCAAATAAATTTAAGAAAAATCTCACAGAAGTTTACATATATAAGAACCAAATTTTATCTACATTGTCTCCAACGAATTTGAAAATTTTCAACCAGAATGCAACACAGGAGATACAATCTTCACATTTTTTTAGTAAAATTTTTACTAATTAAAATTTCTAAATAGACTAGATATGTCTATAAATACAAAGTAATTTTCTGCTACTGAAAGACATTTTTAAGATAAATACTATTAGCTGTATTATTATACTTATTGATATACCTAATGTAAAAAAGCACTCAGTCAACTAATATGTATTGATGAGTTCTTACTACTATGACCAGATAATTCAGTGTACGGGGCAGACTGAACTTTCAATTCATATGGACATAAATGAAGTTCCCAGTTTACAAGACCTATGACTTCTGGCAAATTATTTAGTCTCTCTGAACCTATTTCCATCTGTAATAAAGGGGAAATAATAATGCCTACTTTTTGTAATGACTGTAAATATTATACATAATAGACAATGTATTAAAACTATGGAGAACAGCTCCTAATACATATTTGACACCCCTAAGTCAGATATCATTAATTAAATTTCTATTTTTTATCTGCTTTTCCTCATGATAAAAATGTTTCTGCTAAAATTGACACTATTTACTCCTCAGAGTCATTCACTCATTGAAAAACTTACTAAGAACCTACTTCTTCCCAAATACATGCCAGATTGTGAGTGTATAAAAAAAGATAACATATACACCCTCAAGGAGGTTTCAGTAGAAGAAAATGAAACCAATTATAAAACAATGGAGCACACTGAAAATATAGATATGGGAGCAAAAAATTATTGACAAATAGAGTGTAGAAGGGGAAGATAAAAGGAAAAGGAAGGATTAACAGGAGAATTCACTGAAACAGTAAATAAAACTTAAGACTCAACTTAAAGGACAATTAGCCCTGACCACCATGGCTCAGCAGGCTGGGCATCATCCTGCAAAGTGAAAGGTCACCAGTTCGATTCCCAGTTACGGCACATGTGAGCATTGTGGGTTTGGTCCCCAGTCAGGGTGCACACAGGAGGCAGCCCATAGATGTTTCTCTTGCACATCAATGTTTCTCTCCCCCTCTTTCTCCCTCTCTTCCCCTCTCTCTAAAAATAAGTATTTAAAATTAAAGAAGAAAAAAAACTTGATTGATAAATATCAATTACTAAGTAAACAAAGGGCCAAAAAACCATTCCATGCAGAGGTATCTTAATATGGTAAATTCTTTGCAAAGAATTTTCAGCAGAAAAATGAAATGATTATCTCTGTAGTTTAAGAAATAACTGGCAGGAGTGAGGACGTGGGACAGGTAGGCAAATATGCATAAAGGTAACCCTGACACCTACAGAGACCGCAAGATACTAAGGTTAAGCGAAGATGAGGCACTCCTCACTTACAAGCGAGGGGACAGGACAGGGGACTCAGTAACAACTGACCGGAAGTGTTGACGAAGAAAAAGGGAGTCTAAGATGGTGTTTAATTTTCCACTTAAATGGGCGCCATTGTAACTCACGATAATACAGTTAGCCAGTTAATTAGCCAGATAAATAGGATTGGAGTTACCAAGAAACAGTCTGTTTTTAGTCATAACTAATATATGATAAAATTAAATAAATGAATACGCAAATGCACTGCTGAGTGAATGAAGTGGCGGTCACGGAGTCTCTTCTTTCCTTGGTACTCTACAGATAGCACACAAGGGAACTGTCCAATCCCAAGAGCCCAGCTTTTGACTTGACATATATTTATATTTTTTATCAAGATATATATCTACTTTTTAGGGCTGGCTTTAGCTCAGCGGGTACTTCGAGGTTCAAGCATTACTTCAAGATATATATCTACTTTTTAATTGACTTTATTGGGGCAACACTGGTTAATGAAAATATACCGGTTTCAGGTGTATTCCATAACACACCGTCTGTATACTGTACTGAGTGTTCAAAGCCCAAGTCAAGTCTCTGTCCACCACCATTTACCCTCCTTCACCTTCTCCCGCCTCCCCCACCCCCTTCCCTCTGTAATCACCACACTGTTGTCTGTGTCCATGAGGTTTTCTTACTTGATCCCTTCACCTTTTTCACCTAGCCCCTCAACCCCCATCGCCTCTGAAATCTGTCTATCTGTTCTTATCGATGAGTCTGTTTTTACTTTGTCAGTTCAGTGTGTTCATTAGATTCCACATGAGTGAGATCATATGGTGTTTGTCTCTCTCTGACTGGCTTATTTCACTTAGCATAATAATCTCCAGGTTCACCCATGCCATGACAAAGGATAAAATTTCCTTTCCTTTGTATGGCTGAGTAGTATTCCACTGTGCAGATGTACCACAGCTTTTGACCTGGTATTTTTAACTAAACAAACAGAAGTAAACTTGGAAACTATGCATGCATACTCAGGTCTGCACTTGGTTTAAGACCCAAAAGTAGATCTATGAAATAAGGATGCCACCAGGAATAACAACAAAAAAAAGTCCTGTATTAAGAACTCATAAGGAAAATATAACATATTTATACAAATATCAATAACAGCTAACATGTACTGAACACTTACTATATATCAGGTAATATGCTAACAGTTTATATCCATTTTCACAGACCTAACATCTGGTAAGTGGAATAGCTAGGAAAGTAATATTCAATAGTTGTAATATAAAGGTTTCTTTTTTGAAAGGAAAGCTGAACTCCTTATTAGACAGAATAACAACTAAGCTACTGCATCTTCCGGAAAACTAAAGAAAGGAAAAAATTAGAGAATAAATTTATCTTGAATAATGCAACAGTTATAATCAAATACGATTTCCAAGGTTTATAAGAATCTTTGCAAAAGGCTTTTTAAAACCCAAATCACTCCCAGTTCTCCTACCAACGCTCCTCAGAATACACTGAGCTTTTACAAATGGGAATGTATTTCTTATTTAAAAAATCGTGTAAAGATGAGAGAGAACCAATGTGTTAAGCTGCTCTGACTTAATGACAATTTTATTTGGTGAACTTTAATGTTTTTTATTTATATTCTTTAAGCCACTGTTTTCTAAACTTGTCTGATGATAAAAAATCATCTACAGTATTTGTTTAAAACAGAATCCTAACATGAAAATAGTAATTCCAAAAATCTGTATTTCAAACAAGTTCCCACTGAAATTCGAAATAGTTGGGTGCATTTGGCAAGCCCTGCCTGGTCTCATCCCAGACCTGACTAGTCAGAATTTCTGGAGGAGAGGTGATGAGGCTCATAAAACACCTGGGATTAGTATCAGGGAAAAAATAATGCCCCCTGCTAATGTATACATTCATTTAGAATCACTGCTTTTTAAGCTACTTTCCATGTATACAGTAATAAATGACTGTTAATTGATATTGTTTAATAGAAAGAATTATCATTAACCCCTTAAACCTAAAGAAAGACTCATTTAAACCCCATGCAAGATAATATATTCTTCAGTATGTGGCAAAACAGACACAGATCCATAAACAAACAAGAAACAAGAAAGAGGAAGCAACGCAGACATCCCTCCACCCCGTGCAGGCTCCTCACGCTTCTCGTAGTTGCTCTGGGGGATGCATCTGCCTGTGGATCAGACGCAGAGGATGCAGGGGACAAGGTGGATCATCTCACTGCCGTGTGTCTGAGACAGGCTCGGAGCCTGGATGAGGGACCCGGCCTTAGACACAGAGAATGCGGGAGGAATGGGGACTCTGCCCTTCTGCCCCTCGTTTCTTTGGACTCTGGACTTTCACCAGGTCAGTAGCGGGCACAAAGATGGAGTCCAGTAAACAGGCCGAAACCTCTCTTTAAGACCCCAGCTGACAACGAGTGAACTATGGCTTATAAATCTAATCACATAGCTGCACACTCTCTGCATTTTCTCGTTATTCTCTGTCTCTAGAGAAAACTTCTAAACATATTTCCCCTGGTCTCTGAACAGCCATGTCCTTGTGGACATTGAGCAAAGGAGTATTTCACAGCCGGACGGTCGACAGTGGGGCAACATCCCTCTCCTTGAAGCCATCACTACCAGCGAGGCAGAGACACAGGCTACCAGGACTAGCTCAGTATCCCCCAAGCAAAGTCTCTGTGTCACCAGATCTGGAAGTTTAACTCCTGCCCTATGAAAAGGTTCCATTATCTGTTAAGTCCACAGGGCACAACACACACAACCAAACCCCTCTGAAGCGCAAACTCGACACTAAACGAGGGGAGAGGAGGGGGGCGCATTGGTCCGCCCGCAGCCACGGCCCCCACACCCACACCGGTGGCTCTGGTATTCAGTGACCAACCGCTGGACGGGGTCCCCCTCCTCCAAGAGGGGCGCGTTCCAAGACCCCGGAAATGCCTGACACCTCACGTCAGACGGGGTCCTCTGTGTGCTGTGCTTTGTCCCATCTATGTTTTTCCTGCACACGTACCTGGGATGAAGTTTCATTTACAAATCAGACGCAGCAAGAGATTAATAGCAGCAACTCCTAACAGAACTTAATACTGACACAACATGTGCCAGTAAATGGCTTGTGAACACAGCCCCCATCTGCCAGCCCAGCGGGGAACCGGCGGCTGCTCACGCTGTAAAGAGGCCATGCATGGCGCCAGGGCACGCGATCCGGTCACCCTGTGCAGCGTGGCGCCTGAGTTCTTCAGGTCTGGAACTCCCCGTTTAATATTCTCGGACCCCGGCTGACTGCAGGCAAGGGGAAACCACTAGAAGCGTTGACTGGAAAGGGAGAGGGCAGACAGGAGAGCGAGAGGGCCTACACGAGGTCAGAACCTGCGTGTTCCGCGTCAGACGTCCGACGGGGAGGCAGAAAGGGGTGCAGCCAAGGTTCAGAGGAAAGAAGGCGCGGCCATGGGAAGGCCAGCGAAGGAGGGCGTCATGGGAGCCACGACAGGCGAGTCTGGAGAGGGCTGGGATGCCGACCGCCTCACTGTCAGGAGGGACGGTCACTGTGCCTACCTTGCGCGGCTGGAAGTCATACTTGACGCAGTGCTGAAAGCCTTTTCCTTTGGACTTCAGTGACGTGACAATCAAACAGTTCCCTACAAAATGGGCGGAGTAGCCGACTCCCTTGCTGGTACGGAAACTGTGAAGGAAACCAAGAGCAGCGTGATACCCTCCGATACAAACAACCATGTATCGAAGGCTTATTATACAAATAACATAAAACATTATAAAAAATAAGACTCCTTTCTCTGCGGTGTAGAAGGGTATCTTACATGTACCAAATAAAGACTAAACATGAAAGTTTTAGAAAACTAAAAGAATTTAAATTACAAAAACAGAAGACTACAGAACCATTTAAAATTCCAATTTAAAATATCACAAATACATAAAATATACACAAATACATATTTTATGTGAAATACATAAAATATCACAAATACAAATATCACAAATAAATGGCCCACAACCCTGCCAAGTCCCTTACATGGGCTTTTAAGGACCAATGGAATTAGCAAACATCAAAATCATTTATACAGTCAATGTTTTCAAAGACAGATTATTCCCTAGTTCTACTGTATCTTTAAAATAACTTACAAATTTAAAAAAATGTCACAGCCAACTCTGAAAAATAATGGGTAATCAAGCAAGAGTATATTTTTATTTTTAGTCAAAAAAGGTATGTGACTATGAAATATAGTTATTTTCTTCTAGAGGAGCAGTCTTCCTAGCTGTGCATTGAATCCCTATATTTAAAAAAGTACATATGTTTTGGAAAATGATAGCATAATTGAAATAGTAAATGCATGCTTTCCCAAAATGACCACCTTAGAAGTCCACCCCCGTTTCTGTTTGGAAGTTCAGATGTGTCAAATTTTGTAACAGAGCTTACAAGCACGTTCCACACATTTCAGAGCCAGTCATTGAAGAAAAGGCATTTTAAACATTATTCTTTCATTAAAGCCTATGTAACAGGCGCTACCACTGTCTTCCTCTTACAGCTGAAGACACCAAAGTCCAAAGTCAAGCGGTGGAGGCAGCCTTGGGCTCAGAGCACCGCAGGGGCTACGGGGGTCAACCCTTCAGCGCATTCACAACGCCTGTTTCGCAGCAGCGTTGGTGCAAGGCTGATGGCGCCACTGGACATGGCTGGTGAGCTATGATCCCCAAGCTCTCTCGGTCCTTACAGGTCCACCCATTGCTGGGTGGAGCAACCCATTCTGTTAGCTACCTACCAAAGAGTTCACCTTCCAGATTATAATTTTTTTATTGTCATAATTTCTGACATGGCTAGTGCTGTTAATGCTGTGAACCATACCCTGGTTACACTCACTGAACAAAGTGCGCAAGCAGGCCACAGGCCAGAACCAGGTGGGCAGGGCTTTTCCTCCTAGGCCAGGAGCCGCCTCAGGCAGCATGGAGGAGGTCTGCACCTAACATACATTTTTCGCACATATATTAACGTCACATTTAACTTAATATGTTGTTTTGATACTGTGCTAAACAGTTACAAAAGATTACTTACCAATAAAGATAAGGTTTATCCTTATCGACATTAATGTTATTTAACGGATCCATACGAAACCAAGTGTTCAGGGTGAAGCCATTCTGGTAAGGCCACTTTGCAATGGGAGGCAATGCAATTGCCTACAGGCAATGAAAAAAGATACAGAAGTATCAGCTGCTAACACTTGAAACCTACATGATCCCATTAACTAGTGTCACCCCAATAAATGTACTAAAAATATAAATAAATAATTAAATAGATGAATAAATAAAAAGACATGCTACAGATTGTGAGAAATTATTAGACAAATACACAGCTGACAAACTTATACCCCAAATATACAATTAATTCTTATGATAATAAGACAACCATTTTAAATAAATAAATAAATAAATGGAAGATTTGAACACAAGCAGCAAAAAGCAGACACAGGCCAGCCCATGAACACAGGAGAGCACGCTCAGCACACTCGTCATGAGACAGTGTGCCACTGAAACCCCAGGAGGCGCCGCTGCGTCGGCACTGAGAGGACTCAGACCGAAAGGGCGGACGGTGCCCGGGGCGGACAGCCCCCGGAACTCTCACCTCTGCTGACGGGGAGGCAGAGGGTCTCACTGTGGAAAGCAACCTGCCTGTTCTTAGGAAATTAAACAGACACCAACAACCAGCATGCCTGCTCTTCGGCGCTTACTCAAGAGATGGGAGAGCATGCCCACAGGCCTACTTGCAAATGTTCACTGCAGTGGTGTTTACAACCACCGAAAACTGGTAACTCAAATGCCCATCAACTAGTCAACAGGTAAATAAGCTGGGGTATACCCGTAAGTGTGACACTACAAAGAATAAAAAGGACATGAATAAATTACTGGTAAGCCACGACATGAATAATTTCTAAAGCATGTGGTAAATGAAAGAAGCCTGACAAAAAGACTGCATAATGTGTGATTTCAATTATATGAAATTCTAGAAAAGGCAGAGTTAACCACAAAATCAATCAGAGGCTGGGGAGAAGGGATCGGCTTCAAAAACAAACAAGGGAATACGGGGGAACAAAAGAATTGTTCTAAATCAAGGTCCTGGTTCGGGTTACCACACTATTCAAAACTCATCACACTATACCTCTTATATCAGTGAACTTTACTGTGTGCACATTACACTTTAATAGAGCTGGCTTAAACATACACAAACAAAAACGCACACGTGCTTTAAACTCACCGCAGCACTGCAGCCAGGAAAATTGAAAAAGGTGTCAGGACCATGTCTCTGTGGCATCTGATTAAGAACTGACAGTAACTTTACTGCATGTCTTGGCTAAGGAAACCAGAAAAAGAAATGGCATTGATACAGGCTTAGTAAAACATCTACCATATCACATTAGCCACTGGACTATCTTTCTAACTAGAGAGGAAATTAATTTTAAATGATTTACATAACTCTTTAAGAGGAACAATTTCCATTACCAACTCAAGTGCACAGCTCTCTAGAGACAAGCCGTTGAACATTAAGTATTCATGCATGGAGACTGAGCCTCCCCCGACCACGGCTTACCCAGACTCCACTCTCCCCTCGCAGCATGCTGAACAGAAGCTTCAGCTCCTTGACAGTGATGCTGTAGCTGGCAAGAACCCCCAACATATCAACTAGAAGATCTTCAAAGGAAAATAAAGTTATTCTGAACTCTAGTCATAAGCTGCCATCTGTCAAGATAATAGACTTTTTAAAAGAATGGAAGTTATCAAGTCTAATTTCAACATATATAAAAAATACATAGCTAAACATCCTCATGAATAGTTATTCCAATTAATTGTTAAGTCATCAGAAAACCAAAAAAGTATGTGTAAGTTTCAGAATTTTTCTGCATCAGGTATAACATTCCAATTAAGTTTTCTTGGCAAATGCATAAAACAGACATCTGTAAGTTCTAGAATACACACACACACTACAATGCTGTACACAGGGAAAGGCAGGCAAAAACATGCACAGATACAATGACTTAACATTTTAACTTAGTTATTTCCACAGGAAAACGTGATAGACCGCCACATTCTCCTTTACAAAATGGTTCTGAAATGTTTCTTAACACATTAATAACAGTTTTGAGCATGTGCTCCTTGCTTGGTCCGTGTCAGCATTACAAATGCTCCTAACAAGCCTGGGAGGGAAGCACTGCCCGCCTCCTGCAACTGAGCAAGGGAGGCCGAGGCAACTTCACCCCATTTCCAGTGAGCACGCTTGACAGTCAGTGGTACAGTCAGGCAGTGTGGCTCCCAACACCTCACTCTCACCCAACAGTCTCTAAACGGAACACCATGTCAACACGCGACCAGTGATGTCAGCACGCAACCAGTGACATCCAGAGTGCTCATGTGTGTACACGCATGGAACAGCCAACCAGGTCACCAACTAATAAAAAGGCATGCGTCTAGTCCCTGTCCTTGGTTCCTTTCTCGTCTCTGCACGGTGTGAGGCATACCTCTGTCAACTGTTTTTTTGGTAAGAAACTAAACATCTAAGTATTTTTATTTTCTCAATTCCTAAAACACTTCCTAAGAATTAAAGATACTATACAAGTTATTACAGTCAACATTCTAAAAATCAATCAATTAATAAAAAGATTAGATTAGGGTAAGTTGAAATAATTAGTTATTGATATGTAATATATATTATCCAATATCACAGAATAGCTGAATTTGAGACTTTAAAAATATTTATCATGAATTTAAAATAGAAATTTAATTGGTTATTTTCATCAATAAACAACTGAATAACTGAATAATTCTCAATGTCACAATAAGTAAGCAATCTCCGTACAAAATTGTCACAGTGGATATACCATTTTTGAGAAAGATCTTTTAATGAAATAAAATGTTTCATCATTTAAGTAACAAAAATATTCATAGTTACTACATATTAATCAGGAGATATGTTTCTAAGAAATAATTCTGGATAAAAATCAAGCATCTTAAAACCCTCCATTAATATAAAGCAGTTTTCATCAATCAGCTTTGATGGTAATCTTCAGAGATTTCCTAGAGGTTCACTCGACTATAAATACTTGTTTGAAATATGTAATTTCTATTTTCCAACCTTTATCTCATCTCCTATGTATTTGCACTTAATTATACAATTATTAAAATTTCTTATTTATTGTATATATAACATAACCAAACAGTTCTTCTCTGTACCAGATTTTTAAGAGAGGAAAAAAAATGCTGAAACTATGAAATTTTCTTATCAATTTACTCCACCTTCTAGTGATATCTTCACATTATTAAATATTCAGGGTGAAAACTTAGTAGTATTTTGGTGGTTACCGGTGCTCCATTAGTATGTTATCTAAATTTTAATTTCTCTACTGCAGAGTAAGGTACAGATTTTTTTCTGACATTTATTCAATGCTTAAAACAATAAAAAGTGGAAGTTTTGTGTTCCCAGTATTATTCTTGAAAACAAAGGATACAAGAGTTAAAAAGCTTTCTGTAAGAGAAATCTGTGAAGACAGGCACCTCTGTGGTAGCATCTCACACTTACTTCCGACACTGCAATGCTCATCAGTGTTGCAGCTATAACCACTATGTATGTACTTGTGGCTCATTCTGCCAAATGCACTCTATAAAGTGGTAGCTACTTTATTATGTACATAAATGGATAAATAAATAAAGGCAGGCTTAAACCCAAAGTATTCAAAGATCACACGAACGTCAATAAAACACGTGCACACAGAAGTTCACACAAATAAGTCCCTATCAGACAATGCTAACGCTTGCAGACATGGTACGTCTACGTTAAGAAGGTATTCTGTCCGAGTCGGATTCTTCCTGAAGTGAACCACTGGTACCCGACAGGGAGAACGCTGCATCACCCTACGCAGACAGATGCCACTTTGAAGGCCATTAGAAATGGTTCTAACATATGCTTCAAGAGAAACAAAGATGTTTACATACTGTTTGAATTTAAAAAGCATTCATCTTTAAGCTATTCTTCATTCTTTCTGGATTAATGTTTCGCTCTACTAATATTAATTAAAGCATAACTCAGACATCAGAGTGCACGCTCTAGTGTTCGGACTCCCTTTCAGGATCAGAAACAATACTGTAAGGAGCCCATCACCACTTGTAGAATTACGAAAGCCCTTCATGTCAGGAGAAACTCAGGCTCCAGGCTCCTGGCCTAAGAGGGTCAGCATCTCAAACCCCAGGCCTCTCTCCTGGGAAGGACTGCTGTGCTGGACCGTGCGCCACACGGTCTGCACTTGAGTGCATCGAGCCACAGAGGGGCCTAGCGTGCAGAGAGGCAGAGAACCATCGACTTCCGAGTTGTCATTTGAAATACCACAGAACAAGCACAATAATTAATATTTTCTTGACATTTCATGTAAATTCAATATTCTACTCCACAGTATAGGTTTATTTTTCAGACAGATGTTTCTCTAAAACTTACCAAGTAAAAAGGACATTTCCAAAAAGTAGAACAAGCTTATTCAAAGACTTCTAGTTCCTCCCATCACAGCTCCACATATGCCAAATTGAAGAGCACAGAGTTCCAAGAATTTGATCAAGTGCCCATTATATAGAAATGTAATATGTACTGTATTTTTAATTTTGTAAAAGTTTAACTAAATACTACATAGAAAGTACTGTTTCCATTTCTGGTAGATTTTATAGTACTTATTTCACTTATTCATTATTAAGACTTTCTAAAACCTGGAAAAGCAAAATTAGTAATTGTCTAATACAAAAGAAGTCATCTTCCATTTGTCAGGTTCTCCCTTAATAAAAAAGCAATTTTTTCCATAGAGCTCTATTTATCTATTTTAAATCAAGGCAGCTTCAACAAATCTATACAGTGGTAGCTCGGTACTCATCGTTATTCTTTCCGAAACTCATGACGAGTACGGAACGACAGTGTTTTCTCTTGCGAGGCAGTGTCGTAACTCATGCAAGTTACAGCAAGTGCAAGCGCCAAGTGCTGAAGCACTTTTTCTCATCAACAAGCAATGAGTTCGGGGTCTGACAAGTTCCGAAGCCAGCGAGGACCGAGGTACCGCTGTACTACCTGCAGGCTACTAGAAGCAGCACACAAATCCCCATAAGCACTCCCAGCGCCCTGCCGGATGGCCTCATACCTGCTATCATGTCGTCCACAGCGCTCATCTTCAGCAGCACCTGCTCGATGAGCCCGACCTCCGTGCTGGTCTGTAAGTTGCGGACACTCTTCCGCAGGATGGCGGTGAACATGCTCCAGACCTCAGCCTGGCAGGTGACGTCGCAGTGCTCCAGGAGCTCCGTCATGCATGTGATGCTCTCGGCATCCTGGATGATGAAGTTCATCTCCAGGTCAAATTCTCCGCCAACCAGCTGGAAGTGAGCAGAAATATACGTGAGGACCAATAAGGTGGGGGATCATTTATAACAATACAGTAACACCAAACATTCAATTTGAAAGAGAGCATAATTACTTTAAAACACTTTAAGTCGTCTAGCCTAAAACTAATTTGGATAAAAGATAATTTGCTACAGATAAATGAACACAATTGGCAAAGAGAAATCCATTTTTTAATGGAAAAAGGTGATTTCAAATCTGGAATAACAGAGCGAAATACAGCATATGACTCCGGCGAGGGGGTTTCAGGTGGTAGGATTCAGGACAAATTTCTACAATAAAGAGGTCTGGCTCTTAAGAGCAATACTCACTAGAAGATGAAATGTAAGCATAAATTTTAAGATATAAAATGTACATGTTGAAATTATAGAATCAATGTTTAAAATAAGTTTAAAAGAGAACTCCCTAATATCTTATAATACTTTGAAAAACACGTGAACTGGTAAATGTGATTAACAGCAACATATCCAACTTGTAGCCAAATGAGTCAAAAGTATCACTGTGCCCCCCAAGCACGCCTAAACGCAAAGATTTGCTGTCACCATGCTCTTATCCTCTACTGGCCAGTCACACAGAGACTGTTAAATCCAGTAACAGTGCCACCCTTTCACTGTTGTTCTTTCACAGTTGTCCTGATCCCCCCACCACCGCTCTCCCCTGCCCCGCTCACCCCTGCTGTCCATGACCATGGGTCATTGATACTTGTTCTTTACCTAGGGCCCTTCCCCTTCTTTAAATCCCTATTCTTAAAGAACAGCGCCGACATACTGGATATCTTTTTGGTCAAGAGAATGAAAGATTTAGGAAAAAAGATAGCCATATGTAAAATGTCTAATAATTTTTAAGTTATACATTCATTCATTCAACAAATATTTTATTTATTAAAGAGTAGGACTCACTGTTGTAGGAAGTAGGGGTATTTCCATGGACAAGCCAAAGCCCAAGCACTAACAGTGCTAAATTCCAAAAATAAAGACGTACATGTGTACAGTATGTATATTCTACCCTTATTCCGAAAAAGGCTGCAGTTGGCTTACAAGTTACATGAAGCATAAAAGAAGGCATAAGCCGTGAGTAGCTGACAAAGAGGAAGCAAAGGAAAACTAAGACCAGGGCCTCACAGGGACTAGAAATTACATTCAAACAGAAGAATGAGTGTTCCGCAGTGACAGGCACTGAGGAGTGTGGGGAGGCCACAGGAGTGATGTGAATGGGCAGCAGTTAATAACACCACCACTGCTGCCCAGCCCTTCGTGCCAGGCAGAACCATCCTAAGTGCCCCACACAAAAATTCTAAGTAGCTTAATTCTCATTATGACTTATGAGAAAGAAGCTTTATTTTTTTCCCTTCACAAGTAAGTAATCACAGGCATAGGAGTTGAATTAACTTACAAAAGGTCACAAAACCTGAAGACCCAAGGTCAAAACCCAGTAAGTCTCCCTCTACACAAGTCCATACAAGCAATAAAATCTCATTTAAGAATTAAAGTCTTCTAGTAGAAGACTTTAAAAGCAAAATATTCTCAAATTTTAATATGCTATACTCTATACATTCTTCTCTGTAACAGCTCCAAAATTCAAGAAATTAGGCCTTCCGTTAACTTCTGACCTTTAATGACCGAGACATCTTCCCTGGTTAAAGGTTAGTTTTACTTCCACAGAAACAACTTCAACTCCTCTTGCTGGTTCTGGTTTATGAACGGTAACCCTACAAGAGTGGTCCAGAGCCTGGCTCTGAACCCAGCTTCTCTGGACACAGGTTTCAGCTGTGTCAGTCCCTTGCAGTGAGCACCACCCCTCCGAGCCCCAGACACGTCCTCAACTGTACAGGAGCAAAGGTTCCTGCGGAACAGGGTGCAGTGACAGGGCCGTCAGCACTCAGGACAGAGTGGGGCACGCAGTCAGCATTCAGTCGAGGTCAGCTCGCAGATCTATGACAAACAACTCGAACACCATTTTCGCCACACCAGTCTCACCAAAGAACCGCTCGCTTACTCATTGTTACACACTCAGCTGGTTCGGGTCACAACCAGGAACCTGGTAGAACCTGGTAGGGTTACTAACCAACCACACAGAGAAATAAACAGATTTGAAACACCACAACATGGACACGCACTAACTAAAATAAGAGACACAGATACCAAGATTTAAGCCTATGAGTCTGGAATAAACTTGTGTAACAGTTTATTCAAGACAGTATACAATAAAGAGGAAGAATACTTTAGACTGATTTCCTAAATGAGTTCTAAGGCTCTAGAGGAATCTGGTGTAACCAAGAACCATTATGAATGTGTAAGTAACAGAGATGGGCTCATCTGTAAGAAAATAAATAGTATGCTTTCAATGGAATTAACAATTAATATGTGTAATTCTAACAATCAAGCTCTGTTATGTGAAGCCTAAGGTTCCTTCTTTCACAGTTAAAAAGAACAATGACCTTTCAGATATAGTATTTAATTATAAAAGAGTTCGGGTCATGGCTCTCTGGTTTCACTGCCAGAAGCAGTAAAAATATTCATAGTAGATAATGCAGAGTGGGCTTACACTTTCTGACAGCCTCTTTAACCTGCATTATAACTTTTAATACACACTGTTAATGTGGCTAATGCTTCTGAAACTCTCATTTCAAGATCAGGAAAATATTTATTTTCCACTTCTATATGAAATACTTTTATTTACCTAAAAGCATAAAAATTACTGTCTGTGTTCTTAGCAGAAATTTCAGCCCAATTTTTCAATCAGACTAAGTTGTTTTGTTGTTGTTTTTTCAACACAGAGTTGTATGAGTTCCTTACTTATTTTCAGATGTTAATCTCTTATCTGATATATCATTTGTGAGTACCTTCTCCCATTTAGTGTGTTGTGCAAATAAAAACCACAAGAAGATACTACCTCACACCTGTCAGAATGGCTATCATCAAAAAGTCAGCAAACCAGATGTGCTGGCGAGGATGGGGAGAAAAGGAAACCCTCGTGCACTGTTGGTGGGATTGAAAACTGGCATGGCCGCTGTGGGAAACAGTACGGAGGGTTCTCAAAAAATTAAAAATGGAACTGCCTTATGACCCAGTGACTGCACTTCTGGGTATTTATCTGAAGAAATCAAAAGCACGGATTAGAAAAGGTATAAGCACCCCTTGGTCCATTGCAGTGTTATTTATAACAGCCGAGACAGGAAACAAACAGAGGTGTGTCCACCCACAGATGAATGGATAAAGGAGGTGTGGCATATGTGAGCACAAGTTCACGTATACTGGATTCCAAGAATATAAAATGACCATTCGGCTTTAAAAAGGCCTAAAATTGAACACTTTCTCCCCAGTTCCATAGAGCACACAGTATCATTTCTACGTAGACACTTTCCCATCAAAAGCATCTTTATGTGCACCTCACAAACATCTTTTCTACCCCAGACGACAGGCTAGAAGCAAGAAGGCAAGGTGTTGCAGGGTGGCCCTCCCAAGAGCCGTGAGGGAAGGACTTGTCCCAGGGTCTCCCCCTGGCATGAGGATGAGCATCTTCTCCCTGTGTCTCCCACATCATCTCCCCGGGAAGGATCTCAGTGTCCACGTTTCCCCTTTTTATGGGCCAGTCGCACGAAGTCAGGGTCCAACCTATGACTGCATTTTAACTTGATTCTCTGTAAAGACTCTCCCTCCAAATACAGCCACAGTCTATGTAACTCAAAGATACGTAACCCATATCTTTGCTCCCCTTCCTGGGGGTACAAGGTGGAGGCCTTCCAATTCCATCCACAGCACCACGAAACAACATCCCAAACAGGTGCCACGGTGGGGGAGGCTGCCTTTCATTCCGCCTAATGCCCATCCCAGGCAAAAAAGCAAAAGCAAAACAAAAACCCTCTACCAAGTTATAAACACTAACTCTCAACAACAGCATTATGAGTGATTATTACTTCCTAATACCCTGAATTTCTCCTTAAGGGAACCTATTTTTAAAGTAGAAAAGTGTTTGACGAGAAAGTAAATAATCTCACTTTTAAAAAGCAAATCTTACTTTTAAAAAGTAAATCCCTTACTCCAAGCACTACAACAAAAGAAGGAAAACAAAGTGCCACGGTCACACACACACACACGCACACACAGTGACCCACATGGACACCACCCCCCCTTGGGGGCTTAAAAACACACAATTCGAAAATAAATGTGAGCAAATAATTCCATTTGACACATTGAAACTAGTGAGTACATTACATAAGACAAGGTAATCACACAATCAAAGCTGGAAATAGCTGAGATGCTTGTCCAACTAATATTTTTCTAATTTCTTCTTAAAAGGTCTTTAAGGATGGATTGTCAACATCTTCCCCTTCTAGAATATTCATATGTCTTTTTCACTGTTAACTTTCAAAATGTGTTTCCTTTCATCTGAAATATATTTCTCCAGTTGAAAGGCATAGTTTTCTTTTCTCATACCTTCATTAAAGTAAATAATAAATGATTGGTATAAACCTCTTCTGCATCATTGAAGTTAATATAGACAACCCTTTAAATTATTTCAGATAAGTCATCAAACTTCAACCTTTTTTTCATAACTTTAACCATGTGACCTTTTCCTGGTTTTTACTTATCTTTTCAAAAGAATAATTATCAAAATTGGGCTCACCCAGAATGGTGTGGCTCAGTGGAATGAGTGTCAGACTGAGAACCAAACGGTCACTGGTTCAATTCCCAGTCAGGGCATATGGCTGGGTTTCAGGCCAGGTCCCCAGTAGGGGGTGCGTGAGAGGCAACCACACATTAATGCTTCTCTCCCTCTCTTTCACCTTCCTTTCTCCGTCTCTAAAAATAAATAAATAAAATCTTTAAAAAAATAAAAATTAAAAAAAATTGGGCTCAAACACCTAAAGAAATCCAATATTTTAGTAGACTGTAGAAAATCTTAGGTCTTTCCATGTGACATGGCTATGACAGACTGAGTGAAAGTAAGACACGGGCGTTACCCACTGTGGTTCAGCTCAGTGGACGCACTGGGCACTGTCAGCACAAGAGCTGCAGCCCAGCAGACACTGCTCCCGCTGTTGTAACCAGGGGTTACCCCCCAACGATGAGGTGACACAGCTCTAAAAGCAGTTGTTATAAATCTTGGTTGTTTAGTTCTAAATGATGAGCTTAAAGCATTGCTTAGAAAAACTATCGAGTATTAAAAAAGAAAATGTTCTCACTGACCTAAGATTTCATTTTATGAAGCTAAAACAAAGAACAAAGCAAGTAGAATGAAAAAAAAAAAAGCAGAAAGCAATGGAAAAAAACAAAGAGAATTAACACAGCCAAATTTGTTTCCTTGAAATGACTGATAAACCACTAGCTAAACTAAATGAAAAAGAGAAAGAAAAGTACAAATTATTAGTACATGGAATGGGTTATCACCACAAATCCTACAGGCATTAAAAGTATATTACAGAAATGTTTATGAACAATGTTATACCAACAACGTCAATTACTTAGATAAAACAGACAAATCCCCTGCAAAACACAGTTTTCCAAATGGTCACAGATAAATGAAAATCTAAATAGGCTATATTTATTTAAAAGTTGAATCCATTATCAAAAAACCCTCCAAGAACAGCGCAGACACACATGTCTTTACCAGCGAGTCTATGAAACCCATCCGTGAAGAGAGGAGGGAGGAACTCCCACACCCGTTTCCTGGTGACCCTCGTTGTGACCCTACAAGGACCTCACAGGAAAAGGAAATCGCAAACCAGTCTCCCATGAGGACAGGCACAGGAATCCCTACAATGGTAACAAAACCAAACCTAGCAATATATATGATGCAAAATGCATCGCACAAGTATCCTAAAAGTGCAAGGTTGTGTTCTGACACTCAAACACCAATGTCGCACTGCCAGTAAGAATGTGGCATGGCACAATCACTCTGGAGGACAATTTGGCAGCTTAAAAAATTAAACAGATTTGCCATATGACCAAGAATTCCACATATAGGTATCTATAAAAATATATGTTCATACACACTTACAGGTAAATGTTCATAAAAGTATTATTATTAAAAGCCAAAAAACTGGAAACAACTCAAATGTTCATAAACTGGTAAAGTCATCAAAATGCGGTATATCCACACAATGGAATGCTACTAGGCAATAAAATGGAAGATCAGTGAACCTCAAACACATTATGCTAAATGACAGAAGTCAGACCTAAAAGACCTTATGTACTATGACTCCATTTATATAAAAGCTGCAGAAAAGGCTAATACAGAGAGAGCACATTAGAGATCGCTGTGGTTGGAGACGGGAATGGGAAGGGACTACAAGTGGGTATGACCTTCCTTTGGGGTGCTAGAAATGTTCTAAAAATAGATTATTCTGATAGTTGAATGACTATGCAAAAGTACTAAAACTCTTTGACTTGTATGCTAAAAATAGGCAAATTTTATGGAATATAAATACTTCAATAAACTTTTAAAAACAATCATCACATTAATATAAGTACTTCAATCAATATAAAAATATCATTTGACAAAATTCACCCATTCATGATAAAAAACTTTTTAGCCACCTAGAACTATAAGGAACGCCCTCAAACAGGTAAATAAATGGTGTTCAGAGAAACCTGTAACTGACGTAGTAATGGTAGATGGACTGAATGGTCAGATAAGGAGTACTTTCCTCCGAGTATTGGGGAAAAGCAAGGGTGCCACTCTCATCACTATGGCCAGCACCAAACGAGGCCCTAGCTCGTTTAAAGGCAAGGAAAGAGGTGTCATGGTCAGAAAAGAGGAGGCGAAACTGTCTCTGTTTCTGGAGCCATGTAGACAGGACTGTGTGCGTAGAATATGTTGAGGAATCTACAAAACAGCTATTTATGCAAATAAGTGACTTCAGCAAAGTTGGAGAATACAAGATCAAGAGACAAAAATCAATTTCATTTTTATATTGAGCATCAAACAATTAAAAAATGAAATTTTTGCCCTGGCTGGTGTAGCTCAGTGGATAGAGCGCGGGCTGGGAACCAAAGGGTCCCGGTCCGATTCCCAGTCAGGGCGCATCCCTGAGTTGCAGGCCAGGTCCCCAGTGAGGGACATGTGAAAGGCAACCATACACTGCTGTTTTTCTCCCTCTCTTTCTCCCTCCCTTCCCCTCTCTCTAAAAATAAATAAATAAAATCTTTAAAAAATGAAAATTTGAAATTCTATTTGCAATAGCATCAAAAAACACTTAGAAATAAATGTAACAAAAATGTGGGTAATGCCTCTAAACTATAAATTATAAAACCCTGCTGCAAGAACGTGTAAAAGATGTAATCAGAGGCGTATCACGTTCAAGAATAGGAAGACTCGGTATTTTTAAGAAACTACTCCCCCCCAAAAAAATTAAACTAGTCACACAAATCAGCAGGCCTCTGGGTAGAAACCGACGTCGATGACCAAACACACGGGCAGCTGCACAGCAAACGGCGACAAGGACGCGCACCGTCAGGCAGCGCGCGTGCGCAGACTGCGCGTGGACACTGTCCGTCAGTCCACTCCGACAGACAGAGCCCGGACGGCGGCCCGGCCCGTTTCCTACTGAGGCGCCGGCCACACCACCCGCGGGACGACAGCCTCTCAGGGACACAGGGAACAGCGGCCGCAGGGACACAGAAAACAGGGAACAGGGACACAGGGAATTGGATGAATCCAATTTCATCAAAATTAAAAGTATTTTTTGGTGAAAAAACAGCTATAGGTAAACAAAATTTACACACTGAAAAAAATTTTTAGACAATATGTATCTGACAAAAATAGTATCTAAGATACATTTTTAAAAACTCCTAAATAACCTTTTACGTTAAAAGTTGGCAGAAGATTCGCACAGGCACTTCACAAAGTATTTCCACACAGCCATGAGGACACGGGACAAGAAGTGCCCGGTGGCATCTGCCACCCCGGGATCTCACCTCAAAGCCCCAGGGCGGCGCCATGCACCGGCAGCGCAGCCACCAGCGCCCCGTGAACCGCTGTTGGGGGAGGGGTACGCTCACACGTACGAGATGGTGGGGGGGATACACTCACACGTATGTGACGGGGTGGATACGCTCACACGTATGTGACTGGGGTGGGGGATACGCTCACACATAAGCGACGGGGGGTACGCTCACACGTACGCCACGGTGGGCGGATACGCTCACACGTACGCGGCAGGGGAGGATACGCTCACACGTATGCTACGAGGTGGGCGGGATGCGCTCACCACGTTCCACTGGCTCAGAGAAAGCTCTCACGGTCCCTCGTTAAAGCGGAACACACCACTCTCCGACCAGCAGTCACCAACACATGCTTAGGCCATCATCCAAAAGAAATAAAAACTAGATCTCAACACGGCTGGTACACGAATGTTCAAGGAAGCTTTCTTTTTTTTTTTTTTTTAAAGATTTTATTTATTTATTTTTAGAGAGAGGAGAGGGGAATGAGAAATAGGAGGAGAGAAACATCCATGTGTGGTTGCCTTTCATGTGCCCCTTGCTGGGGACCTGGCCTGCAACCCAGGCATGTGCCCTGACTGGGAATCCAACCGGGACCCTTTGGTTCCCAGCCCACGCTCAATCCACTGAGCTACACCAGCCAGGGTAGAAGCTTTCTTCATGATGGCCAAAAACGGCCAACAACCCAAAGTTCCACCAATAGGAGAAGGGACAGACCATGGTACTGCACAGTCATGACAGTCTCCTCGGCAACAAAAAGAGGCAGATGCTGATGGACACAACAGGAGCAAACCACACAAGCACAAGGCCCCTCGAGAGGAGCTTTACTCAAGAGGTCACTCACACCTGTCAGATTCCGGCCACACAACTTGCATGGCCAGCCCAGTCTGGCCTCTGGGGCTGTGGGCTTGGGACCGACAGGGTGCGTGCAAGGGACTTTCTGCAGTGGCCGGGACGTTCCTGACCTCCCAGGGGCTTGGGTTACCCGGGGAAATGCGTTTGTCCTACACAGAAAGCACTGTACTTAAGACAGATGTTTCCATCGTATGAAACTCTGCAAAAAGGAGGCTGCGGGGGGACCCTTACCAAACACTGAATCTGAGTTAGCAGATGTTCATGGCTGCAATCTCTTAAATTATATCTCAAAAAACAGCAAAAAAAAAAAAAAAGCCAAGATGGATGCGTGTGTGATAAAGCTCCTTTAGTAAAATGCAAACTGTAGAACCCAGGCACTTGTGCGCTAACTAAGACTCTCCACCTCTTCCTATCAGTAAACGCTGCCTATCAGAGGCCTGTGAGCCAGCACTGAAACTTGTCATTAACAAACAGGACCCATCGGGAGTCTTTCCGAATACTCTCAGCCCAGTGCCACTCACTTTTTCTTCAGCGTGGCCCATAACAGACCCAGTTGACAGCGAGGAGATGGCTGCAGATTCCCCTCCACACTCCTCACCCTCCTTCCACCATGACCGTGCACAGCGGGGCAGGCCAGGCGGGGTGAGACCCCATCCTGACCCCACGCACCTCCCTGGGGAGGGAAAGGACCCCCACTGTTGAGACGGACTGCATGTCTTCCAACGCTGATGACATCAGTATCGATTCCACGCGCGGCACTCCTGTGCGGTCCACCCCGTGGGTGTCCACACTCCCAGGAAGCTCTGGCCCACAGGGGGCAGAGGCCCGCAGGGGGCAGAGGCCAGCAGGGGGCAGAGGCCCGCAGGGGGCAGAGGCCAGCAGGAGGCCTGCAGAAGCCTCTGGAGCAACCCCATGCACGGCACAAAGCCCCAGACCCTGGGCGCTTTTCCCAGGGAAGCAGCAGCGTGGACTCGCCTGCAACAGGCCACAAAGAGCGTTTGACAGCTGCCTCTCCAGGTGTGGCCTCCCAGACACACCATCTGCCCCCTCACCCCTGCACATAGCCCTGCCTGTCTCTCCTCTGTGAAGATGTCCCTGAGGCTCTACTCTCCAAACAAGGTGTCACCTACCCTCCTCAGAAAGTTCGTACTTCATTGTATTTCTCTTATACAGTTTTACAAATGTGTGTTTAGCAGAAGGAAGACTGTTAAAAGGCTTGGGCCAACTCCACCAACCTGACCTAACATAAATTACTTAATCTTGTCATCTCCTACGTAAACTGTGGGTAACAGGACTTGACCTCACAGAGCTGTTGTGGGAATTATTATACCTAGCCTCCTACATCAATCATTGGATAAAAAAGATTATTATTACTCTATTATTATTTCCACACGAGCCTAACTTGTACTAACACTTAATAGGCACTCAACTGAACACTCCCGTTGAAAGAACAAGTGACTACGCAATCTATGTATTGCTGATTGACAGAATATTGCTGTGGTCCACACAGATAAACATTTAAATAACTGCCCGTTATGATTATAGTCAACAGTACTAACTGATCTGTGATGACTGACAAAAACAAAGGCGCTCCACTTCCTTTCTCTGAAGTTGCTTACATGCTGTCCCTAAAGTGCTAGGCGACCTTTCCACCACCCCGTTCCCATCACCATGGCTGCGTGTGCCCCGCAGGTCAGTCCTCTTCACTCCCTGCCCCAAGTCTGCAGGCACGGGCTCTGGTAACGCAAACCCACACCCGCCCCATCCCTGCCACAAGGCTTCTGGCCGCTCCCAATTTTAAAGCTTGCTGCTTGTTTAGAAGCCTTCCAAATGTTCATCTTTATGAACAATTGAAACTTCAGGTACACTAAGACATAAACCTAACAAGATAAGTTGAGAAATTGTTATCAGCATGACTATTCATTCCATGGTGAAACCTCTAGGCAAGAACAGGAGACAATTTATACTTCAGCAAAAAGGAAAAATAAGTAGCAAAAAACGAAAGTTTGTAAATGACTATGCCTTGATCTCCATTACGCAGCAATTTTTGTAAGTGACAAGTTTCCATTCTCTCAATGGGCTGCTCTCATAATGGGGAGCCTGCCCAACGCCCAGCTCCCTCAGTCGAAAGGGTAATACCAGCTCTAATACCAAAGCTCTAATTCCTCTCACTGAACACGAGACTCAAAATAAAAATGACAGAAGGAGAATGGCATTCCAATGGCAACGACTTAGATACACTGTCATGAATTAAGAACAGGACAAAGAGTGTGGTCATACAGCACAGTAGCAGCAAGCAGCAGTCACCCGACAGTTAATACTCAACTTCCTAATCACAGGGGCTAAGAGGAACTGAAGTCTGAGGACCCAAGTCTTTCTCAGTTGGCATTAAAGCACCAGTAGTAAGGGCGTCTGTGTGGGAAAATGTCCTTGCTTACTCACCAAGCACCTTTAAATATATATATATATCTCATCCTATAGGCAGTGCCAATGAAATACAGAAATGTTCCCTAAAATTACATCTCCAAGGTTATAACATCATTTTTGAATTCTCTAAAATAGTGTAACAAAAACTTTTAAAGAAACAGAAGACACAGTTCAATGTCACCTTCTTGGAGAAGCTCCCTCTTTTTCTAAAGCTGAGGTCTACAACTGCCGCACACATGTCAGTTCTAGCTCGCTGCCTTACTGTAAAGAGTTGTTTTCTGTGGGGGGGACACAGTCATGCCCACTCCCTTACACACTGGGTGCATGCCCACGGTGTGATTTAAATGTGGTGGGGTCTTTGCCCTCAGCTCCTAGCAGAGGGCTTCAGGACACCGTAGGGGTTTCCTGAGGGACAAGAGTACCTCCTCCCAGTCAGCCCCTTTGGAAGGTACCTCGAGTGACGCTAACCAGGCGGCTCATGGCCAGCTGGTCAGGACAGGGGTTGGCCAGGAGACCAGTTTGCACCCACGGTGCTGGCGCTGACTCAGCCGTGTGGTGAGTGGTGAGCCCCGGCACACCTGCATAATGAAGGCTCCGTGAGAACACCAAACAATGAGCCCAGGGAGCTTCCCAGTCGGTGCTCACACCTAGGTGCCCAGACAATGCCCAGAAAGGGTGTGGGGCTGTCTGTGCCTGCCCCCCACCCCCAGGGCCTCGGCCCTTACACCTATTCTGCTGGGCTACTCCTGAGTGTGTCCTTCATAATAAAACCAACTGTAAGCATGGGGCTTTCCCGGGTTCTGTGAGTCATTCCAGGGGCTGTCGCACAGGAGGGTGGGGCTGTCCTCAGAGTGGCAGCGGCACAGCAGCCCCCTCCCCCTAGGAGGTGGTCTGTGAGTGGCGGTGGCCTTGTAGGAGTGAGCCCTCAACCTGTGGGATTTGCACTAACTCCAGTTAGTGTCAGAAGTGAACCAAATTCTAGGACACCTAATTGGTGCCACAGAATTAAGTGTCAAAAAGCAAAGCATTTTATTTAAATACGGGTATCCTGGCAGTGGCAGCTGCAGGGCTGGAGTCACTACAGACACCACAGGCCCAAGGCGCCCGCAGGCCCGGGGTCCAGGGGAGACACGTGCCTGCCGCTGCCCCGGAGAACCGGTTTCTCTCAGCCTCCTGTCTCCAAGCGTGTGTCCGTGTCACCAACACGGCACCTGCTACCTTCACACAGCTGTCCACACAGAATGGGTTTACAGTGGTGAGTACACAAAACCGAGTTTATCCTTGTTATTATCTATTAACTATTGTATCATTTTCCATACAACTAAACCTACTTTTGTCCCGCCCTGTATTTAAAAAAACAATAGTCAAACCTCCATCTCCTCCCCCACCCCTAGAGATTACCACTTATGAAAAGAAACCAGTTTCATAATCATTATTTCCTTAGAACCAACTTCTTGCCATGTGGTTGGTAGAAGCTTAAAAAAAAATCATTCCCACCATAAAAGCTTCTTAAACCATGTTTCTATCCCAGTGTATCTAACCATCTACATTAATATCAGCCTATATTTTGGTTCAAAAGAGAAGGGAAAAATTCTACTTAAAAATCACAAGTTATTTGCATGCTGAAGACTAAAAGGATCGCAGACACCACCTAACACGATCTGCATTCTCGGTCAGGCACAGCCAGGTCCTGAGGACTTCAGTGAGTTGCCCAACTAACTTGTAACCAAGACAAGATTAGATCCAAGTCCGAAATCAACATTCTTTTCACTAACAATAGAAAACATTTTTAACACCTCAAGTAAAAAACTAACAAATTAAAACTAAGCTCTGTTCAAAACGTACCCCAAAGTACTCTCAGGCATTTTATTTAAATATGGAGTACGTCACGCTCCTCGGGGTACTAGGTGATAGGGAGACTGAATCACAACATGAATCAACACAGGGCTTCCTTCCTCAAGAAGGTCCTGCTCAGGACAATAAAAAGTCACTTGCAATAGAAAGTGTGCTTATAGCAAAACTGATTTACATCCTGGCACAAGCTCCTCACCTCATCTCAGACCAGCAGACGTGTCACAAATGTGCCCACTGACCTGTGGGGCCACATCTTGAATGGCGATGACTACATGAGCAGTGAGTGTAGCAGCAGAAACAGTGAGCAGCACAGTGATCTGCCATGTACGCAACTCACACACACAATTCCCATTTGAAGAATAAAACAAAAAAGTAACATCCTTTATTTTGCTTTCAAATATATATTGATATATATGACTATATATTCAGACATACATGAAAGTACAGAGGTAGAGAAAGATCGAGAGAGCGAGCGAGAGACAGAGAGAGACAGAGGCTCAGAGAAGTGATGGTTGGCTCAAGGTCACAGCGCGAGGCCAAGGTGGAGCGTGGATTTGAACTCTGGTCAGCCAGACCACAGAGGCTGAGCTCTTATCGAAAACCAGACTCAAAAATGGACCTGACTCCAGGAGCGCTTAGGCATGAGCTCAGCTCCGAATGCGGAGAGCCCGGGCCACCGTGCACGGCCGGCAGTAAGAGGCCTGAAAGCAGCAGGTCCCAGCTCCCCGGCGGATGGGCACCGCGCAGCCGGACCCTGTTGCGTCCGGAGGGAAACAAGCAACGCCAAGATCAGAGTGAGAGAGCCCGGTCTGCCTGATCAGAGCGGCTTCCCAGGGGCCGCCAGGCCGCTGCACTCAAGCCAAACCTGGCTCCTATGCCCAAGGCCTCAGTTCCAACTCGCTGAGGCCCTCCGTCCTCACATACACAACAGGACAGCAGTCCCTCTGTCATGGAGTTGGTACATTAGCTGAGAACACTGTATTCCCTTTGTTCTGAAAGTATGTTTCACAGTTTCACATTTCTGAAATCAACATGCAACTCAAAATTGATGTGCACATTTAATGTGTAGTGGTGGTTTCTCTCCCCACCAAGCGCTGTTACAGTCACAGTCCACAGCCCAGCAGCACACCTGACCCAAACCTGTAACTACTGTTACTTTGTTATATATGGTGCAAACACGCAACAGATGCTTCTGGTCTGTTTTGGAAACAGCTCTTCCCAGAACTTTCTTTATATGTTCATATATAAATACATACATGTTTATGTCATTGTTTTTATTTCTCCACTTCTCCCTACCCCTTGGAGTCTAGAGGCCTTGATTACTACATTACATTTCAAGAATGTAACTCCTGAGACTGTTGAGAAATTAATGTATTTACAAGGTGCTAATGGAATGCCAAAAACTGGAAATACTTAACTGCCTCAAACCCCTGTCTGCGTTAGAGAAGGGCCCACAGCAGAGATGGAAGCCTAAGCTAAGTCCTGAAAGACAGCACCAGTGTGCTGGGAGAGAGACACCCTAGCAGGTGGCCCACACCTTGAACGCACTGTGCCGGCTCAGACTTCCAGCTTGGGTGCCCCCGCTCCACCCTGCCCCCGCAACAAGCTTCGCTCCCCCCACCCTCCTCCCCCAGCTCCCCCGCTGACAATCTCAAGGATCCTCCACATTAAATCCTCTTCTGACTCCTGCAGGCCACTTATCACTTTCTCCTCCGTGACACTGTATCCTAATACCTGTATTTCCTCAAGATCACAAGAGAAAGAATAGACAGGGCCAGGATTTGAGTTCAAATCAGTCAAACAACAAAGGCCTCACCACAATGTTTAGTGCTGTTTAATGTACATGCTGTTCTCCTAAGAACTTGAAGTCCTTAGAAAAGAACGAGCTTTCCAATGCCACTTGGTCCCAGGTTTCAGCGTACTATCCCCAGGTTTGGCACTTGAGTTCACAACCACCACCCAGAAATAAATGTAGGTTTCAGTTATCTCCTTCTCCTCTCCACCAGGTACTTAGAAATCTTTCAGGGTTTGAGATCATCCAAGAATGCTGCAGAAATACACTCTAAAATGTTCATGGACGATCACAACAGGTACCACCAACTCTCAAACACGAAACAACTCCCCAAATACACAGTGCAAGATGTGCAGGCAAGTCACCCCTGGAACACAGCCGGGACGGGTCCCCTTCCTCCGGGAACAGTCTGCAGCAACTCGCAACAGTCCCCTGTCTCTCCTCTGATCCAGCATTAACTCGACCCAGGTGGGGTCAAGTGTCTGTCTGCCTGGCGACCTAGTTAGCAGTCCTCCCTCACTCCTCCCGCACAATGCTGTCCCCTCCTCTCACCTTTAAAACACAGCTGACTGAATACAAATAGGCATGCACAGACTTTCTCCGAGGCAGCCCCGGCAGCTGGAGTATCCCTTGTTGGTCTGTAAGCAGGTACCATCCTTTGGGCCCCATCATCACTCTCAACAGTGCAAAGACAAAAACATGCGTTGGAGAGGGTCTCACAGGTGACCTATAAGATAGTTCCCAATGAAGCTGAGAACACGTGCACCACCACAGAGCTGGAAGAGTGTGCTGACTTCCTGAAAGCGCAAGCACAGGGGTTGCTGACCACAGCAAAAGCCCGCCAAGCCCACAGAGACATGAGGGCAGGGGTGGGCCACGCCATGCAACAGAGGGCAGGCCGCCAGACTAGGCGCCCACGCGCTGAGCGGACAGCAGACAGTGACTGACCCCAGGGCATGTGGACAGAGCTCTGAGGCTTAGAAACCAAAACCTCAATAAGTATAAATAGCCACAGATGAGCATGCTGAATGCTTGCCGTCGCGCCCACCGAAGCCAGGAACACCTGGCACTACGTCCAGATCATAGTCCAAGGAGACTGCAGCGAGAATTTAGGACAGCAGCACACTGATTCCTGCAGGTTTCTAACTCAGAAGCAGTAAGCACAGCAAGAACCGCCTCTGTTTGAAACCTGACAACACTGATTTCCTGTGAAGTCTTCAAAGCATTATTTATTATCTTTAACCATTAGTTTCCTTATCACTACCTACCCTCAGGGAGCTCTCGAGAGACTGAACGTGTGTAAAACACTCAGCACAGCGACTGCTAGCCAGGGTGCCACAAGAATTGTTTAAAAACATGCAATACTTGACTACTTAGTCAGGGGCACTGACCTCTCCTCCCTGAGACTGTCAAATAAGAAAATGACAGCAGCCAACACAGCAGGAGCCGTCCGGTGGGAGCGCCCTGTCTTGAACCATAAATATGTGGGTCATGTAACAGAGCTGCACCTTACCGGTCATGTCCTGTGATAAGGTTGCATCTCATTAGTTAATTCTTGGTACCAGAAATCTTTCTATACAAGTATAGGCACCTGACTTTTTAAAAAGTCACTTTGGAGCAAAAAGAGTGGGTTGTTACCATTATTATTTTTGTAAATCAATCAAAATTATACCTTTTTTGGGGTCAGATCAGCAAAATATGTATTTTTCGGTGTGCCACCGAATTTTAGTAACTAGTTTCAGTGTGCCATGGAGGAAGAAGGTTGGACATGGCTGACTTGGCACAAAGCTTGCCTGGTGTTTCATGAACTCAACAGAGTTCCATTACGATTATCACTATTGCTATTACTGAGGGAGACGGAAAACCTCGATTTTCCACAATCACTGCAGCAGATAGAAAAGTAACACTTGTAATATGAAAAGAGTCAAAACTGTTTGGCTTAATGACACCAGGAAATCACTGGTGGCTTTGGATGCGTAGATGAAGACATCAGAGAATAAAAATATGAGGGAGGAAAGAAGAAAGAAGTAGAAGAGAGGAAAAGAATAAAATAATTCAAAGTATAGAAAGTCAGGGGTTTGTATAATGAAGAAAGTGTAAATTTCAAAGGAGATTCATGTGAAACACTAAAAACAGATCTTGATGTTGTATTACATCACTTGTTTTACCCTGACTTTCCTGAAGACCAGCTGTGCCCCACCCCACCCCGCCGAGATGCACATTAGAACGCCAGCCCTCAGGACCTCGGGACGGGACTGTACGGGGCCTTCAGCAAGGTAATGAAGGTGAATGGACCATGTGGGTGGGCCCTGACCCAACAGGACTGGTGTCCTTCCAGGAAGTGGACATCAGGACACAGACACACAGAAGAAAGGCTATATGAAGACACGGGGGAGTGGGGACATCCATAAGCCAAGGAGAGAGGTCCAGAAGAAACCAACTCCACTATACCTTGGTCTTGGACTTCTTGCCACCGGAATTTCTGTTGTTCACGCTACCCAGTCTGTAGAATTTGTTACGGCAGCCCTAGCAAACTGATAGATATTCCAGCCAAACCCCAGTAACTCCAGTTAATATAATAGAAGGGATACTTGATAGACTAGAAATTCAGAGACCGAAATACAGTCCTACAGTAGAGCAACTTAACAACTGAGTAGCAGATTAAATCAGTAAGTTCTCTGTGCCTACGTTTCCAAATCTTAAAATCCGGAAAATCTTTCAAATCTTACAAAGCACTAGCATTCCAGTATTCTACTATTCAATTTAAAGTCTTCTTTAAAATATGGTAGTACTCCTGAGTAATACATATATTCCTATCTAAATACAATAGGGTATTACTCTTACTCTGATAAATCAAGTAAATCTTCATAAAGTATATACCCTGTTTTCCAAGTGAAGTTACTTTTGATTTCAGGTTTTGGTAAATAGGATACATTCAACACATGGACTTCAGGAAAGCATATTTTCACATTTATTTTTAATAGTAACTCAAAAAAGCAGTTATTTATTTCATTAAGAAAAAGTCTAGCAAATAAGCAAAGCATGTTAGAAATAACTACTTCTATCCAACTTCTACATTTTATTGTAATTGTTTCTTCAACTCTGTAGCAATGTTTACGATTTGCCTTTCAAAGTATTTGCTGACAATAAATTGCATTTAATTTGCTGCCGTATTGATTTCCATGAATTATTGAAGCAACTTCTACCAGAGCAGGAAGAACAAGTTTCCCCCATGACACGTGGTTGTGAAATCGTTGCTATTAAGTCAATGCATTGCTTAGGACAGGTTTCCGACATCTAACAGAAGAACCCAAAATGTGAGTGTCTCTCACAACACGATGAAGGTGACAGAGCTGCCTGTCTGTGTTTGTAAGTACATGCTGTATGTGTATATGTGTGCACACACACACACACAAAGGCACACCTATAAAAAAGGAAGCATGCTAAACTACCTCTTAGTTTCTTTCTATGGTTCGTCTACTTCTGAGATGTCACCTCTAAACCAGAACTATCCAATAAATATAATGCAAGCCACATACATCGTTTTAAATATTCTGCTAGACACATTAAAAGATAAATGTAAAAGGAAACAGGAGAAATTAATTTATATTTTATTTAATGCAATATATCTAAAATATTATTTCAACATGTAATAAATACTTTTTATCATTTTTTATTAATGTCTGAATACAGTTATCTCCATTTTCCCA